>CAJJDN010000005.1:51845-122626 GCA_905182985.1 Paramecium sonneborni
GTAGTTGCTGGTAATTGTGATGGTGTTGCCTTCTAAGCAGGAAGTTATGATGGACGAGGATTGTTCATTAAATCTTAATTTATTTATTTTTAATTATTCATCAAATAACCATTTTCATATATTAATTCATCTATCTTCTCATCAACAACGATCACCCTTATTAAATTCTATTCTAATCCTTCATCTGCTTTCTATAAATCATTTTTTTTATCATTTAAATATTAAATCACAAAAACTCATCATTCTCAATGCATGTTACATCAATACCATTTTATTTATATAAATAATTATTAATCATTTCAATCTTTCAAAATAATTAAAAATTTATTATTTTTATACTCATTATTCAAAATATATAAACCCTGGAATATATACTAATTGCTTTTCATTTGGAGTATCTTGCGTTTATACTAAACTTAAATTTAAATATTGTTCAAACAACTATTTTATGTGTTCTTCTGGGCTTTTTATTTACTACCACTACTTTGATTTCCAAATTATACTTAAACCTTAATTGTTAAATCAGCATTTCAAAATTGTATATTATATGACTATGATTTTCATTATAAACTCTTAACTAAAATTATCTATTTCTTCTTTCAATTCATATCTATAATTATAATTTCCTAATTTATATCTATTCTATTAATATAGAGTATTGTGTCCTTATTTTTAAGCCCTACAATAGAGTGTAATTTTTGAATCTCAAACAGTTTAGTTCTACAATATCATTTAATTATTTGAAGTATTGTGACATATTAGTATCAAAACATAATGGTAATTTGTTAATAGGTTATGAATATTAAAATTTTTATACTCTTTAAAATATAGTTGTTTTTTTAAACTTATGTAATTATAAATATTTGTAAAATTTATCTTAGCAATCTAAATAGTTTAAGGGATATCCAATTCCTATTAAAAATGGATCTTAATTAATTTGACAGTTTTAGTATTATATTAGTAAAATTATGTTTATTCATATATAACATTATTTTTAATGAGAGCTTTTATTATTCATTCTCAACAATTTTTGATAAAATAATTATAAGACAGATTCCTGCAAAAATTACTTTATGAGTATAACTATGTAAGTAACATTTGATATTTAAGTGCTTTGCTTTTGAAGATATAAATCTAAAGCAAAAATACATGCATTAGTCATACCAAGAGAGAATTTAGATAGATTGTCAAATTGCATAGAATAGAATATTAATCTTATAGGATTACTGATGTTTTCTATAAATAGAGTTTCGAAATAAAAACCATTAGAAAGTTATAGAATTATACTAAATGATGGATAGAAAGGAGGGTAAACATTATTTCATTTACACGCTCATGTATTGAGTGGAGAAAAATTACCCGGCTTTGAATGAAGAAAAAATAATAAATCATTCAATATACTATTCTAGAATTCCTTATTCCCATTTTGCTGAGATAATTTTATTCTCAAGAGTTTAGAATTTACCTTCTCCATGAATCATTCCATCATCAAATTGCCCAGTATATTTTTCTTCATTTGAGAGTACTAATGTACCTTCTCCATGCATTTTGCCACCCTCAAATAAACCTAACGATTAATATAAATTTATTACCTTCATAACATTTCCATCCATTTCCAATATTTGTCATATTAGTGTAATCATAAGGTCCTTCTATTTATTCAACTTGCAAATTATTTAACTTTCCATCACCCTCATAAAAATTCTCTCTCCAATACCCAGCATAAACTTCTTGACCTTCACTATCTGTTAAAATTCCAAATCCACTTCTAGTTTATGGAGGATAACCTTAACCTCTATAAATATAACCATCTTCATATTGTAAAGCCAATTCTATTATTTAATAATATTTTTTACCTTCAAGTTCATCATCTACTTCTTCATTTTATTATTATTATGGTGGTGGTGTTTATTTTTTAGGTTAGGTTTCTTATTATTCAGGAACTTGTTTATTTGGTGTTTTATTTTGTTGTTAAATTTATTGTTATGTTGGTTATATATCATGATCTTACTTTTTTTTAGGTTATTATTATTAGTTTTAATCATTTTATGGTTAAGGTTTGGGTTTGATTGGTTAAGGTAAAGATGTAGATTCTAAGATAGTTAGAAAATAGATTACTTTACTAAGGTTATTGTTATTATTATTATGCATTGCTTTTATTAATTCTTTCCATCACTTATTCATAAGTTAAAAATCCTGGTCGTGTTGGTGATTATAATTGCTATTATGAAGGTGGTTTTTATTATGGTGGTTATTATTGTGATTGCATAAGTTGATTTCTAGCAGGTGATGCAAATCCTCTAATTGGACTTTGAAAATTCTTATTTGGAGATTGAATTGTTTAGCTAGCCATAGGATGAGCTGTTGGCATATTCACTTTTGAAATTTGAAATCCATTATAGGATTAATAAAGAGCTGATTATGGATAGTATTAGGGTGCATAAGGTTGATAAAACTAAGGTCTGTATGGTTGTGGTTGATACACTGAACGAGGATAATATTATTATCTGCCGTAAGGATAATACATTAAAATTAAATTTCAAAATATATATCTTTCTTATTTTTGCTTATAATCAATTAAATCATCATATTAGAATTTTATTGTTTTTATTTCCTTGCAAAATATCAATTTTAAAATCTTTATATTACATTAACAAATTAAAGAGTGTTTTAATTTTTAATAATATCGTTAATTTTAACATGTACAGAAGATAAAACATAACAAGGAAACAAATAGATCATTATAGCTATCTCTTAAACGAAGAGATTGGAAGAGGATTCAGTAGCAAGGTTTATAAAGGGAAAGATGATGTATCATAAGAAGCAGTGGCTGTTAAAGTGATTGATATGAAAATGATCAAATAATCAATTCACTCGTAATTATTAAAAAATGAAATCAATGCTCTTCGTTCATTTAATAGTAAACATATTATGAAATTGCATGATGTCTTTTAAACCTAAAATAATACATATATAATCACAGAATATTGTGACTCTGGAGATTTGAACAATTACATTCGTAAAAGAGGAAGATTAGATGAATAAGAAGCAATAAGAATATTACAATGCGTAGTTTCTGCAATGGTAGAAATGAATAAAAAAGGTTTTATTCATAGAGACATAAAACCTGCTAACATATTAATTGATCATTCAATTCCAAAATTGGCTGATTTTGGTTTTGCTGTTCCTTTACATGAAGCTAGAGTATAAGGCAGAAATTTTAATGTTGGAACTCCACTTTATATGAGTCCGTAAGCTTTAAGACAATAAGGACATACAGAATAGGGAGATGTTTGGGCAGTTGGAGTTGTTTTTTATGAAATGCTTTTTGGAAGAACTCCATTTAATGGATAATCAGAAGCTGCTTTAATTTCTAACATCATGAATTAACCATTGCATTTACCATCTCATCCATAAATCTCTTCTGCAGCTAAAGATTTTATTAGATAATGTTTAACTGTTGACGATAACAGAAGAATGAGAGTACGTGATATGGCTAATCATTAATTGATGAGATAAGCTACATCTCCTTCATTACCTCAATAATAACAATAATAATAACAACAACAATAGTATTAAAGATAATAATAACAAAGATAAGCTATCACTCCTCCTCCTAATGAATAATAATAATAATAAAGAGTTAAACGATCATTAAGTTAAGGAGGCAAATAAGATATAAGATATAAAGAGAATAAAGAAAACTTATATTAATAAATCAATTAATAACCACAAAAACCTCCATAAATTGAAAATAATAGATAACCTTTATAACCTGCTTAATAATAGAATGTCTAAAGATCCACTAGTTAACAATAAGTATAAAAACATTATGTCAAACAAAAAACTTAACCTGCTGAAGATATTAAACATTTACCTATTTCTATGGAATGCAAACTTAATAATGATATTTTATTTACTCAAGTCAATTATTGTAGATTCCTATATAAGTTCTCTTCCACTCTACTCTAATGCAAAGTTATTCCTACTGAATTAAAAGATAAATTACTTTTTCTTATGGGCAAAAACATTGCCATCAAAATCACAAAACTTAATTCAATTACAGATAAAGAAAATAATTAATCCAATTCCTTATAATTAGAAGATTTCACTTCTTACAAAAAAACTGATTCCTATTAAAAATTTACTTAAGCTATTATTGAATATAATGAAAAATATATGAAATATTTTGATAAACTTCTGAAATTATGCAACTCTAAATCAGGTATTCTTATAATAACATTTTAGAACTTCAAAAAGATACAACATTTGTCTGTCTACTTAATCAAGACTTTACAGAAACAGAGACCTTTTATCGAATTACTTAATAATATATCAAATAAAGTTTAAATGAAATCAAAAATTATTTTAGGCAATAAAACTTATAAAACATTAATCTCGATTCTCCTATCACAGAAGAGGTAAATAAATAAAATACTTAGATTTAATTACCAGGACATATATTTTAAGGACTCAGCAACTATTACCTCTTACTTCATAAAGCCATCGAATATTTGAAAGATTATAGGGGTTTTGTTAGATGTGCCCATTCAGAATTAATGGCTGATAAACCTACAGAGATTCTCACATATGGGATATTAGAATAATTAATGGTTAGATTACTCTGATAGTTAAAATTATTATATTAAATTTATTCTTTATCTAATTTTGGATATTGTTATAATAGAACTGAAATACTATTATAGAATTTTTTAAAAAGAATGTAAGTACATTATATAATTCATCTCATATTAGATATTGTTTTAGTAAAATAAGGCTTATTAAATACCTTATATATATCAATATCACGAGCTAATTGATCTATTTATTAAATCATTCTTTATAAATACCTTGATTATATTTTTTCTGCTTTTATCAATATTCTTCAAAAATCAGAACCTATTTCTACAACTAATTTATAAGATGAATCTTAATATTTGGATTCTTAAAATTTAAATTTTGTGTTAAAAAAAACTCAAATTTATCAAATAATTAATTTAGACCTTCCTTCAAAAATTAATATAGAGCAAAAATTAATAAAAAATCGATTTATTAAATGTTTAAATAATTTTATGAATCAGTTAATTTTAGATAACTAAGAACTTTGAGTTTCAAAAAATAAAGATTTTAGTTTCACCTTTTTAGAAAAGAGATTATTTTATTCAAATAATATGATAAGAAAAGCTCAATCTTTATCTTTATACGCTTATATAAATATATTACTCTTAGATTTCTATTTTCTTAGTATTCTTGGGCTAGTTAGTTCGGATGAAAATTCAAATATATTTTGTAATATTTCTAATTCAATTGATAAAACAGATTCTTGTATTATAAATATGAATATTAATATTAAGAAAAGTTATTGAAGATTGTATATTTTTTAAAATAAAATATAATTTAAATTCCAAATCTTAATTTTACTCTAATTATTAATTTTTGATCTTCCGAAATTAACATCCACAAAATCATAACCCATGAAATAGATGTTTTACTATTGTAAAAATAATTGAAATATTCGTAAATTAGAATAAATAAATTTTATTTATATTTAGTGATGGGAAATTAAGTATATTTTGCAAAGCCAATGGATAACTCGATATTTAATTAAAATATCCCCTTAAACTCTTAAATCTAACATCTTGGAGGATAACATTATTAGCATATCGATAGGGTCGAACTATATAAGCTCAAAAACGAGGTAACTAAATTTCCAACAATTTTTGAAAAAATAATAGCTAATTCTGTTTCAGGTGAATAGGAAGGATAATTATTTAATTTTCATAATAAGGCTTAAAGCTTAATTCATCCAAACCTGATAAAATATTATGGATTTTGTATTGATCCTGAAATTACTACTAATTTGATTATTAGTAAATGGTATTATTAAGCACTTTACAAAACAACTAAAAATATATGTTCATATCATTTTTAATATAAATCATTAATTCCAGAAAAGGACTTGTGGAATGTATCATTAATCATATACTTTAAATAGTTTCTTCATCAAATTTTATAAGGGCTCCAATTTTTAGAGACCAAACAGTAGTGGCATATGCAAATTTAACCAGATGCTATATATTTGGATTAAAATACTCAAATTAAATTGATACCTATGGGAATTTTAAGGATAATGAGTGGTTATACTCTTGTATTAAATAAATAAGGATTAGCTTTGCTCTCTCCAGAACTTATTGAACAGTTAAAACTAAAAAATATAAATCCTGTTCATGATCCTTCCAAATCTGATATCTTTTCTTTAGGTATGACTATGTTAGAATTTATGACCCTTAAAAGCAGTTTTGATTGTTATTCTTTTAATTCTAATCCTCCTTAATTAAATGATCAATTAATTGAAGAACGTTTATAAGAATCAATTATGAATGGTTATTCTGATGACTTAATTAAATTAACAAAAAATATGCTTCAAAGAAATATGAATTATAGAGTTGGAATTAGAGATATTTTAGTATATAATTTTCATATTCTTAGAATTCAAAAGAGTTAAATCAAAATTTACAAAGTTAGAGTAACAATTTCTCTCCTTTGAAACCAACATTAAATCTGAGTAATTTAAGATAACCAAATATTAATTAATAGGAATAAAAACCTTTGATTTAACCTTCTATACCACCTCCAATTGGATAATCCAATAATCAATAACATTAAGTTTAGGTTTAAACATTTTAACCTCATCTTGAATTAAATAAAATTGATAACTTCTAACAATCATATTCTTTTAGGGAAAAATCAGATGAAGAATTACTTTTAAGAGAATAACAAATTAATAGATAATTGGAATAATAATTAAAGCAATAACAATAGATGTTATAATAATAATTTTAATAACAATAAAAATAATAATAAATAATTGAGGAATAGTAAAGAAAATTGTTTTCTCTTTAATAATAAATTAAGTAGATTGCTGTTTAATTAGAATAAAGTCAAATTGAACCTAATGAAATTTTGAATTCTTCAAATAAATAGGATAATTTTAATTATTAAATCAACTTGCTACCAACTCCTCCAATTACTTATGCAAGTCCAATTAAGCACACCTTAAATGATTTCACAGAAAATATTGAAATTTAAAATAGAGTGAATTAAGTCTTAGCCCAATCAAGATAAGCAATTAACCGATATTAAAATTGATAATTTATTATATAATTAAGGAAAATTTACTATTGTACCATTAAATATGAATCAATTTTTATTACGCATTCCTTTTTTATGTTGTAATTGTTATTATTATGGTTGCGTAAGAATTGTTTTTTTTGATCTAGCAGCATCAATTATCGTTTTTAATGGTGGGGATTAAGTAGTACTGCTTGCACTTTAAAAAATAGCTTTCTAAGATACACCAACTTTTTCAGGAGTTCCTTAAATATTTGCATTTGGCTTGGTAATTTAATATTCATCTAAATATCTTAACATTTAATCAACCACATTTTATAATTTTATAGTTATTTTTTATTTGTTTTATTAAACTTTTTCTCGATGATTTTCTATTTAATCAATCTATTTTTTTAGTATTTAAGATAATTAATCTGAATCCTAATAAAAATTAATAGCCTTAGATAATTCTTCTGAAGAACAATTCAATACAGAGGAATTTTGATATTATATTATAGGATTAATTTAATTTTGGATTGTGTTTTTGAATTCTATAACACGATTATCAAAATTCAATATATCATTGTTCATTTCTTTCTTTAATTCATCTTTAAAATTGTTGAATTTAGAAGCTACTTAATTTAAGCATATATTAAAATCTTCATCAAATTAGCTAGAATCATTTGTGATTGGTTCTATTTTGAGGTTTTTAACACTAAATATTTTTGAATTTAAATCCTCCTCAAATTTTGATATCTAGACTCTCATATGACTCTGACTTTATGGAGATTATGAAATGTGATTTTCCAAAAAACAATCAGCACAACCTATTAATAATTGAAAATCATTAGCTTAATACCTAATTTTTATTCCTATGAGCATTTTGGATCAATACATATATATTTGATCTTTTATGAATCATGTTGCTCTATATGACATTATCTCATATTTGATATTAATTTTAATAATTATTATTTTACGCGCACTTTTTAACCAGCGCAATTTATTTTATTTTTAAACAAATAAATTAAAATAAAAAATTCGCTACAAATATAAAATAGACCTCCTCTTGATCTAATTTATTGTCAAATCTTTATATTTACATTTATTATATACATTCTATAAAGAATAGTAACATATTAGTTTATAAACAATTATTTTCTTTTATTCTTAAAAATTTATAAAAAATATCGGCTAGTTAAATCTTAAGCTTACTTAAAACAATATGTATGTTTGATTAATAAAAATGGATGAATAGAATAAAATAAGGAGAACCTTAATGAATTAGAAAAAATTTGATAATTTATGAGGTAAATATAAGAAAGGTTCCTAAGAATATTTTATATTATATATATAATTATTAATTAAATCCTTAAAAAACGGAATAATTAATTTATTAATGATTAAATACGTTAGTTTAAAGAAAAAAATTCGTTTTTGCTTAATATGAGCTTCAAATGATTATTTTAGAAAAAAGGAAAGTATTAATAAATGAAATCTATAGTTCTTTTAGTATTGGTTGCAACAGCCTTCGCTACAAATTTAGCTGCTTTTGAAAAACTTGAATAATCAAAACTTGGAAAGACATTGTTAAATACAATAGCTATCTAAATGTAAACAGGTGAGCCACTTGAAAGAATTTTCTCTACACTTTATGATTTGGAAGAAAGATATTAAAATGATTAAAGAGAAGATGATGCTGAAAACAAAGCTTTCTAAGGAGTTTGTGATGCTGATCTTGCTGGTCTTAATTAAGAAATTGCTAATCTTGAATAAAGAGATACAGAATTGTAAGCAAAATTAGATGAACTTTAACCAGTTCATGACTAAAAGGTTGGATAAAGAGTTGCAAAATTAGCTGAAAAGGCACTTCTTTAAAAAGTTATTGATGAAACCTCAGCTAAGAGATAAGAATAAAATGATGACTTTGAAGCTTAAAGAGAAGAATTCACATTTGTTTCAGGTGTTCTTGCTGAAGCTAGAAGACTCTTTACAGACAACTTATAAGCCCCAGCTTTCTTATAAAAGGGATCTAGTGAAACTGTTCACTACACTCCATAAGTATTTGCTTAAGTTGCTAACCACTTAAGTTCTGCTGCTCATAAGGCTGGATAAATGAAACACGTAAGAACATTCGGAAAAGCAATTAAACTTATGGCTTAATTAGCTGTCAAAGCCTAATAATATGCTAATTAAGAATTAACAGGTAGAATCATTCAATTAATTGATGATTTATAAAATTAATTAAGTTAAGCTTTTGATTTAGCAAGAAAGACTGAAGATGCAAGAAGATAAGCTTATGAAGCATACAATACACTCTTAAATAGAGATATGAATAAACTTAACTCAGCAATTGCTAATTTAGAAGCTGAAATCTAATCATTAGCTGATTAACTTGCTGCAACTCACAGTTCATAAGATGATAATGCTGCCAGACTTGAAGCTAAGACATAATAAAGAGACGACAGAAGAGCTGAATGCTAATAAGCTGCTTATGAATACTAACAAAGAAGAACCGCAAGAGATGGAGATAGATAAACTGTTTCAGATTTGATTGGACATTTAAATTCAAATATGAGAGACTTAAAAGAATATATAGCTATGAGAGTTGCTGCTGGTGACAATAGTTTGAGTTAATGATCTGATTCAATTATCAATAAAAATAATTTTTTTTAAAAAATCACAATTTATTTTTAATCAAAATTTAATTACTAATTATTCTAATATAATTTTATTAAAAATAACATCATCTATTTCAAAATGCCAAATTTAGCATTAATTCTGAAAAATCTTAGAAACTTATCTCCTCTTTATCATTTACTTCATGTATTATCTATTTCCAAATTTAATCAGGAACTAATCCATTTCCAAAAATCAATTTCAATTCATCTATACTTATTGAACCATTACCATCCTACTATTTAATTTCATTATACTTTATCTATTGCTTTAAATGTTTTAGCCAGACGATCTTAGGATAATAATTTTGATCTATTAATTGAGGCAGCAACAAATTCAGAATAATCTATTGTTCCTGAATTATTTTAATCAATATCTCTCATTATTCTATCTACTTCTTCTATAGCTTCATTTTCATCCATAATCTTTCTTAAACCAATTAATAGTTCTTGTCTACTTAATTAACCATCATTATTTGTATCTAAAGCTTTAAAAGTTTTCAATAATTCTGATTTGTCTTCTTAACTTGAAAACTGATTCACTATGTACTAATAGATTGCAGATTATATTTGTTTAGTTGACTAAGGAATAATTTAGAGAGATTTACTTTAAAAGTCTTCATGTTTTTCAAAGCTCTGTCTATTTATGGCAATTAACTTTAAATATCTTCATTTTATTATAAAATCCATGCATGTTTAAGTGCTTATTCAGCAGTATATCTTTTGAAAGGATCTTTCTCCATTAATTTAGAAATGAAATCTTTAGCTTCTTCGGTGATAATGTCCCATTCTTCTGAATTAAAATCATATTTCCCTTATTCAACTTTTTCTAAAATTTTTGCTTCAGATTTTCCGTTAAATGGTGGATATCCACATAATAAGATATAAGTTAAAACTCCACATGACCATATATCACATTTTTCATCATATTTTTTTTTTAACACTTCTGGAGCTATATAATAAGGCTTAAAAAATAAATAAAATATTACGGTTCCTATTTTTTGATTCATTTTTTAATGAGGATCAAATACCCTTGAAGTACCAAAATCAATAATTTTAATTGTTCCTCTTTTATCTTTGCTTTCAAAAACTATGTTTTCCGGTTTTATATCTCTATGTACTATTTTATTTTAATGACAGTAATTTAATCCTTGTAATACCTATTTTATTATTTTAGCTGCATCCTTTTCTGAAAAATGTTAAGATTCCACTATGGCATCGAATAGCTCTCCTCCTGTACATAACTCTGTTACTATAAAAATTTATTCAGAATTTTAGTAGATCTCTAAAATTTTTACTATATTTGGATGATCCTAATTCAAATATTTATTACTAGCTATTTAAGTATTTCTGCTTCATGTAAAACTCTTGAAATCTCTTCATTTGTGGCTTCTGATTTAGATATGATTTTTATTGCTCGTGTAATTCCTAAAACTTTGTGTAAACCTTTGCGCACTTCAGCATAAGATCCTGAAATTATAATTAGATTTACCACTTCCTAATGGAGGAGATAATATTTTATAAACATCATGAATAGATAAATTTTAATGAGTGTTTACAGAATCGAGTAATTTTACTTGAGTTTTATCCTTTACCTCTTATTCTGTCAAATTTGGATTTTAAAGTGATGATTCTTATGTTTATGGTTATTTTTAAGTTTATGGATTAAGTTCATGTAAATTATCCTCTGAGTGTTTTTGTTTTGGTTTTTCAATACATAATTGGCCCATTTATTTATTATATTTTTTTTCCAATAATTAAAATTTTACCTTATACAAAATATTAGAATAATTTATTTTAAGAATAATGACCTAATAGTTAAATATAGCTATTGATATCTATAATATTAAAAAGAATCATAATATTTATAAGTGAATATTTAAAAAAGAAAAAACCTAAATTTATTAAATTATCAAATTTTAATTCGATAACTTAAATTATGTATTCATCAAGCTATACTTCACCTAATAAAATTATTGATAGTAATTGTGTTGATAAAGGAAATCTATTTTTAGGTAAGCTTAATTATTTATTACAAAGGAAATAAACATTCTACAGCTATATAACATTTGGAATAATTATAAATTGGAGCTATCTTAACAGTAGCTGATGATATAAATATAAGTTTACCTAATAGAAATCATCTTATTATAAATGCTTAAGATGTACCAGAATATTAGATTTGTAAATCAAATAAAAAATTAAACTAATATAGGTCTTCATTTCAAAGAATGCTTTTAATTTATAGAATAAAATCTTCAAAGCACAAATGTGTTGGTTCACTGCTTTTAAGGTGCTTCTAGATCAGCAACTATTNTTAATGACAGTAATTTAATCCTTGTAATACCTATTTTATTATTTTAGCTGCATCCTTTTCTGAAAAATGTTAAGATTCCACTATGGCATCGAATAGCTCTCCTCCTGTACATAACTCTGTTACTATAAAAATTTATTCAGAATTTTAGTAGATCTCTAAAATTTTTACTATATTTGGATGATCCTAATTCAAATATTTATTACTAGCTATTTAAGTATTTCTGCTTCATGTAAAACTCTTGAAATCTCTTCATTTGTGGCTTCTGATTTAGATATGATTTTTATTGCTCGTGTAATTCCTAAAACTTTGTGTAAACCTTTGCGCACTTCAGCATAAGATCCTGAAATTATAATTAGATTTACCACTTCCTAATGGAGGAGATAATATTTTATAAACATCATGAATAGATAAATTTTAATGAGTGTTTACAGAATCGAGTAATTTTACTTGAGTTTTATCCTTTACCTCTTATTCTGTCAAATTTGGATTTTAAAGTGATGATTCTTATGTTTATGGTTATTTTTAAGTTTATGGATTAAGTTCATGTAAATTATCCTCTGAGTGTTTTTGTTTTGGTTTTTCAATACATAATTGGCCCATTTATTTATTATATTTTTTTTCCAATAATTAAAATTTTACCTTATACAAAATATTAGAATAATTTATTTTAAGAATAATGACCTAATAGTTAAATATAGCTATTGATATCTATAATATTAAAAAGAATCATAATATTTATAAGTGAATATTTAAAAAAGAAAAAACCTAAATTTATTAAATTATCAAATTTTAATTCGATAACTTAAATTATGTATTCATCAAGCTATACTTCACCTAATAAAATTATTGATAGTAATTGTGTTGATAAAGGAAATCTATTTTTAGGTAAGCTTAATTATTTATTACAAAGGAAATAAACATTCTACAGCTATATAACATTTGGAATAATTATAAATTGGAGCTATCTTAACAGTAGCTGATGATATAAATATAAGTTTACCTAATAGAAATCATCTTATTATAAATGCTTAAGATGTACCAGAATATTAGATTTGTAAATCAAATAAAAAATTAAACTAATATAGGTCTTCATTTCAAAGAATGCTTTTAATTTATAGAATAAAATCTTCAAAGCACAAATGTGTTGGTTCACTGCTTTTAAGGTGCTTCTAGATCAGCAACTATTGTAGCTGCATATTTAATGAAAATTTAAAAGTAATACGAAAAATTTTAATTATAGAATTCAAGCAAAAGAAGCACTTTAAAAATTAAAGGAAATTAGAAAG
The DNA here is from genome assembly GCA_905182985.1 of Paramecium sonneborni. Classification (NCBI taxonomy): domain Eukaryota; phylum Ciliophora; class Oligohymenophorea; order Peniculida; family Parameciidae; genus Paramecium; species Paramecium sonneborni. Next base: position 65,237 of record CAJJDN010000005.1, read on the forward strand.
ATTGTTTGTCCAAATAAAGGATTTATATCTTAACTTGAAAATTTTGAAAAAAATCTAATGTAATTTGATAATTCTAATTGAATAATTTTTATTTTATGTAAGACTAGTAGTTTAAATAAATTTGAAGCACTCCTAAAATGGAAATTCTTGGTTTAATTATCTTTTGTATTATTTTATATAAAATAAAGTATGGATAAATATTTTGAGTTTTCAAAATCAAAGGATGAATCAAGATTATCGATCGACTCATAGGAACTGCTTCGATAAGTCGAAAATAAAATACATTAATCTTAATCCCAAATCTTTATTTCTCCTTAAAAATAATAATAAATAAATTATTCTGATCACTTTGATTAAAACGAGCAGATAGATTATTTATCATTTAAAGAATAAACTATTATAAAGAGACTGTTTAATTTGAGAGATGATTGCAAATAATTCTAAAAGAACGTGTAATCTTATTAAGAAGAATTAATTTAATCTATTAGGGAAGTTATGAAAAAAGTTGTAAACAAAGGAAATCAATATTTATAAGACTAAGAGCATGAACTAAGATTACAATTATAAGAAATTTAAAAAAATAAGGAGCTTCTTAATTCATATTCTAACTGTCAAATTATATAATCACCTTTAAAATAAAAACAAAATTTTTTTTCAGAAATCAAATCCAAAATATCTGAATTAAAAAATCAAATACTTGAATTTTTTGATAATGATAATTCAATTTAGTCGAGTGGATATTAGAAAAAATTAAACTTTTCAAATTATAAAGAATTGAGTTCTAAAAAATAATTAAGAGCATCTTCGAGTCCTTTCAAAGATATTGATCGAGTTTTATAATTGAAAACATCATCAAGTAAATCTTAATTTTAAAGTAATAATTAACCATAAGACTTAAATTAATTCATTGACGTGCTTAAACTTAAAATAAATAATAATAAAAATAATAATTTATTATAGAGTAGACCAAATTTTACAAGTAATTATTTATAAAGTAAATTAAATACCAACTCAAAAAGATTCTCTATTGAGCAATAACTCTAATCTTAATACAAAACATTTTTTTAATCTGTATTTTGAATTTATATAATTATACATTTCAATAAATTAGAATTGCATTAACATTTTTAATATTGTTATAATTGTAAATAGGATTTTCTAGTTAGATATATGATAAAATTTGTGATTATTAATTATTTTTATTTATTAATATTGAATTATTTGTTTTAAAAAATTAGTTTAAAAGAGTTCTACATTATTATATATTAAATTTTGTTAATTCTGTTGATTTTATAATTAATTCTGAAATAACTGTAAAACTTTAACTTTCAAATTTAAGAAAATAATATGATATTAATGTTATTCACTTAAAATATTCTCTGAACATAAGGAAATAACTTAACTAGTTTGTATTAAGAAAAATAGGTTGAAATTGATAAATTATATTATTTGATTGGATATCATAAAGTATTCTTAATGTAATATTGATTATAAAAAATATTTTTGTAATTACTAAATGAGCTAATTCGAAACATATGCTTAAACTTAAATTCCTTAGTAAGATAGAAGCAAACCAAATTAAAATCAATTATTGGGAACATTGAATCTTTCAAGTGGATAAAATGAAAAAAATATAGATCAAAATGAGTATGTTGATTTATAATAAAACTTAGGTTTGTTCCAAGAAGATCTTCCTAAACAAATAAGTATGATATTAATAACATATAGTTATGGATATTAATAAAATACTCTTTAAGTTTCACCATATCCATAATTCAATTACCCTCTGATGGGATAACAAACTATGAAAGAATAAGAAAATCTAGAATAGATGTAAAGATTAATGAAAGAGAATGAGACATTAAGGTATGTTTAAAAGAGTAATTAGATATTAGTGGAGAACCTTGGAGTAGGAAAATTAAAAGTTGAAAAATGAAAAGTAAAGAATCTATGTATAATAGCAATCAATTAATTAACAGGGAAAAGAATAATAGCACAGAAATTCAAGGATTGCAGTATTATATATATATATATTCTAGAGATTAAATACTTTAATTAAAAAATGAAAACAAAAGATTAATGAATACAATTTCAGATGATTAATATCAGCTTTTAGATTTATAAAAATTAAAAAAGCAAGTGGAACTAAATAAAGGACTTGATAATTAGATATCTGATTTAGAATAGTAGCTTTCAATAGCTAATAAACAGTTATCAGAACAAAAAAGATAAAATTCATTCTAAGAAAATGAAATACAGACTTAGAAAGATACAATTGATAAATTCAAAACATAATTAAAAGAGCTTACATAAAATAATGAATCATAAGTCTAAAAGAATGACACACTATTAAATGATAATAGAAAGATGAAATAAGCATTAGATATGATCAATAAGGATTTAATTAATGAATAAGAATAAAATAAAGTGTTATTTTAAAAAATGAATCAATTAAATTAGGGATCAAAAGATTAGATTAATAACTTATAAAAAAATATAACTAATCTTAATTTTTAAAATGAATAATTGAAAAATTAACTTATCATATTATAATAAAAAGAAAAAGAATTGCAAAATGTATAAAATCTAAATTTATAAAATGAAAGTAAATTAAGGCAGATGTAATAACAAATTTCTGAATGTAATTTAAATTTAAACTTTAGAATAAAGATAAATTGATTAGTATACAATGACTATTTAAACAGGAAAAAATGAATATTAAAAGTTAGCAGTTAAAACTTAATCATAAGAATAAGATATATGGAAGTTGAAAGAATAACTTAATTAATTAAATACCCAAAACTAAATGTTATAAAACAAATGCTATTAATTAGAAAGATCTATAGATGATAGTTTATCAAAATCTCAAATTTAATCTGCAGATTTAAAAGGATCCCTTGATAAATGGAAAAATTATGGTTTATCTCTTGAATAAGAAATAAAAAAAAGAGAAATGGCTTTACATCAATTAGAAAATGAATATGTACATATATAGAGCCTGCTAAAAGGTGCATAAGAAAATGAAGTTTAATTAAGAAATGAAAGAGCAGTAACATTATCAAAAATGAAAGAAATGCATGATGATTTACTTTTATATGAAAAAAAATGTAATTAATAGGACGGAGGTAAACTTATTTTTTATTTAAGAGCTAACACTTTTATAGGAATAAAGTAGGAATATTCTATAAAATTAAGAGAGATTAGAATAAGATAAATTACAATTAAATAATGAAGTTAAAAAATTGATGGAAGAATTGCTTAGAACTTAAAATTAAAATGATTTAAAAAATAGAGATTATGATGCTTTATAAATGAAACATGAATCTGATAATAATATGAAAGAAAGAGAAGTTTAGAACTTGCAATTATAAAATAATATACTTTAAGAAAAAAATATTTAATTAGAAAATGATTTGACTAAAGAGAAAGTATTAATGATTTTAATATATTAAGGAAAAAATATTTTAAATGGAAAGTAGAATAAGGAATTTAGAGAGTGAAATTCATAATCTATAATTTAAGTAAACTTTATAATAATAATATTCATGGAATTAAGAACCATTAAACAATCATAATAATTAAATACAATAGACAGAAAATAGCTTGATTTATTAGAGAATTAATTAAAATAATTCAGGATTTATGAATCCCTAATAAAATAATTATGGATTTCAAAAGCCTTAATAACCAAAACCAACAGAAAATTCAAATGCTCCATATTAAGTTGATGAATTTCCAGATCATAGACGTACTAATTCTTAGCAGCTTATTAAAAGCAAAAATTATGATTTAAGATTCTAATATCAACCATAAAATGTTTAACCGTGATGATAGATTATATTTATTATCAATTTTAAGATAGTTTTGTTAAAAAATTTTTATTTTACAGTAATAAAATTAAGTAATAAATTTAGTAAATGATAAGTCAACTATTTTATGGATTATATATTTTTTTATTAATATATTATAAAGCAAATAAATAAAGTATTATGATTAATTAATTTTATTTTTGTAAAGTAAATTCTTGTAGGAAATAAATTTAAATAGAAAAGAATTCAATATTTCTGAATAATAGTAAAGCTATACTAAATTCGATTGCTCTTTTGAATTCTAAATTAGGAATTTAATACTATTAATTATAGTAAATGATTTGCTATAAAAATGGAAATCTAATTTAACTTAAGTGAATAAAGATTTTGAAGTGTTTGTAAATTGTCTTTGATGATGAATAACAATTGAGAAGCAAAGATATTGAGTTTAAAAAAACCGAGAAGTCATAATTAATTGATTGAAGAAAATAGTTTAAGAATAGTTCAATGAAAATATTTGCCATAAAATATATAAATTTTAATTATGCCTAAAATATCATCAGATAAGAAGCTATTCTTTAAGCTTTTGGGAAAAGAATTAAATGAAGAAGAATTGGAAGAGTTACTTTTCAGATTTGGTATTGAAGCAGAAGAAAGAGAGGAAGAGCCTGATCTATTATATTTTGAAATAGCTGCCAATAGACCAGATTTATTATGTGTTGAAAATTTAGTGCATGCATTGAGAGTATATATGGGAATGGAAAAAAAGAGAAATTTTAACTTCATTCCTGCAAAAGAAACAATTTATGTTAAAGCTGCAGTAATTCTAGTATAAAAAATTAATAGACTTAATAAATCAGACCATTTGTTGTTGGAGCAATACTAAGAGATGTTACTCTAACAGAAGATAGTTTTAAATCTTTTTTATCATTTTAAGATAAAATACATCAAAATTATGCTAGAAAAAGAACTTTAGTTTCTATAGGAACTCATGATTTAGATAAAATAGAAGGACCCTTTTTTTATGATGCATAATAACCTTAAGAAATTGTATTTTAAGCTTTAAAATAAAATGAAAAGATGAATTGTATTGATTTATTTAATAAATTACGAGTAAATAATATTACATATAATTTTAGGAAGACTAATATTTGAAAGGTTATTTGAAGATTATTGAAAATTCACCTGTTTATCCTGTCATATACGATAATCAAAAGAGGGTATGTTCATTACCACCAATAATAAATGGAGAGCATTCTAAAATGTCAGCAGAAACTAAAAATATATTAATTGAAGTTACAGCAGTAGATGAATAAAGAGCTTTAAATACTTTAAATTGTTTAGTAAGTGGGTTTGCTATCTATAATGAAAATTTAAATATTGAAAAGGTTAATATTATCTATGAAGTAAATAATAAACAAATTGTTACACCTGTCATAGATGAAAGAACATTAACAACAAATATATAATATATTAATAAGGTTTTAGGAATTAATATAAGTAAATAAATTATAATAATTTTAGCAACTTAACATGCAAGTGAATTATTATAAAATATGGGTATAATAAGTGTTGCTAAAGATGAAAATATTTTAGAATGCTAAGTACCATTTTATAGAAGTGATATTCTTTAATAATGTGATATTGCTGAAGAAATTGGAATTGCTTATGATTATAATAAAATAGAATTTAAAGTACCAGAAACAGCTACAACTGGATCAGAATACAGATTAAATAAATTATCAGATATGGTAAGAGAAGAAGTAGCACTATGTGGTTTTGTAGAATGTTTAAATTTTGTGTTAATGTCAATTGATGAATAAACAAAAATGTTAAATAGACCTAATCTATAAAATTATGTATCTATTAATAATTCAAAAACTCCATAATTTTAAACTGTGAGATCAACTCTTATTCCTGGAATTTTACATACTTTATAAGCTAATTCAGATAGCAAATTACCAATAAAGTTATTTGAAGTTTCAGATGTTTGTGTAAAAGGTATGAAATCAGAAAAAGATGGATTTTAAAAAGGAGAAGGATAAGTTGGAACATATAATTAAAGAAATTTAGTTGCTATTCATTCTAGTAGTAAAAAAAGTGAATTAGAAATTTTGCATGGATTATTAGATTAATTAATGATTAAACTAAGAGTCAAAAAGACAGATTACCATTTGAAATAATCTAATGGTAATTTTAATCTTTTATTTATAGATCCTTTATTTTTCCATTAATTATAGGCAGAAATAATTTATAAAGATCAACCAATTGGAGGATTAGGAGTAGTTCATCCAGAAGTGCTTGAAAGATTTGATTGGAAATATCCAGTAACTCTATTAGAAATGAATATTCAGGTTATTTTGAATGATTTCTGAAATATTATGATAAATCATTTAATGAGAAATAATATCAAATACTTTCATCTATATTTCTGAATGATGAATTTAGCACCCTATTCATTGATTTATTTAATCTGATTGATTTTAGTTTTTCTTTTATATTTCTCTTTTTGTTGTCATTAAATTAATGTTAACGATAATTTTTTAAATTCTCTAAAACATTAACTACATTAAACTATGGAAAATAAAAATCATAATTTTTCATTTTATCAATATCTATTTCTGGAATGAAAGATATAGTATTATTAGTTTATTATTAATTCTTCTCAATTTCATTTTCTACATAATAATTATTATTTGTTAATTTTGTAGAATGATGAATATTTTATTATTAATTTGTATTACCCTTTAAAAGCATTGAAGTTTCAGTTTTACCTAATTGATTTACAACTGAAGATCTTAAATTACTTTAAGAATAAGGACTTTGAAGTTACTTTATTGTGTTATTAGTAAGATTATAGTGGTTGGAATTTGCAATTGAATGAGCCTATTCTCTAAGATCAACTTATAATTCATTTTCAGTATTTCTTTATAATTAAATATGAAGATTTTAGAGAGCTGCATTTGAATCATCATCTTAATTTTAATTTTTGAGTAGATTTACATTTTATTAACCTAATCCAGTTTTAAACTTCTAATTCATAAAGCTTGTTCTAACTTTTTCAATCTATGAAGATCCTTTTCTTGGAGCAATAGAGTGACTATCTGGCTAATGTGAATCTTATGATTAACTATCCTAAGATTAATTAGATTTCTCTAAAAATCCTCCTTAAATTTCAAATCCCAATTTAACAAGATATGATTCATTTAATTAACTAAATTTATATATGTATTTTTACTCTTCATTTAAATATCCTTAATTTAATATAAAATCAATTCCTTTATTTTATATATTTTGATAATCTTATAATTTTGATCTTGACCTTAATTCCCTATCAAATTTAATTCTTGTTTGATTGTAGTCTATATTTGCATTTCTTGCTATTTTATAAATATTAGTTTAATAAAATACAAAAGGACAATCTTTATATCTATGAGTCCATTTACAAACATCACAAGTTTTACCATATGTTTTTTAATATGTTAATTTATCCTTTAATTAATAGAATTTTTATCGACATTCTTCATTTTCTTAAATAATCTACAAAAAATCGTTTCTTTCAATGTAAACAATTGATAAGACTGTTTAAGCTTTGAAATAAAATTAATAAGATGAATTAATAATAAATTCTTATTCTCCAATTATATCTCCTCTTTAATATTATTTTTACATCATTACAGAATTAGATTCTTTTTCATTTTTCTAGAGAACTTCAAGTCCTTTAGAGATAAAGTAACTATTAACTTAACCATCTAAAATAAATATTAATTTTGTTGCTGGATCATAAACATTTACTAAATCAAACCCTGGTGCAAAAGTCGCCTATTTTATTTTTTAACACAAATTGTTTATTAGATTTTCTGGAATATTCTCTTTTAAGAATTTGGATTTCATTAATATTGGTTTATATATATCAATTAATACTTCCTATTTTAATGAACCACTTAATTTATTTAAAACAGAATCATCATCTTATTCTTATAATTATTCATCTATTTGATGTTTAAATTCAAAATATTTTCTAACCTTAAGGGATAATTATAGATTTAATTTCTTTTATTTTATATATTAATTGACTTTTTTCATAGACTTTTTTAGTAAAGCTTTTCTTTCTTCCAAAGTTTTTAATATTTCTCCAATAGTTGAAATGATATAACCAAAAACTCCACATAATACCATAGCTACTATAACTACATAAAGTCTTTCAATTGAAGTTTAAGGAACAATATCACCATAACCCACTGTTAAAGTTGTTATTACACTCCAATATAAAGATACAATATATCTATCATACCATTATTGATTATAATGACCATAAAAAATTAACCAACTATTCTCATCTTAATAAACTTCATATTCAATTCTTCCCAAAAGATGCCAACCACAACTACACATATGAGCAACTAAAACCAAAAAATATACTAATTTTCCTAATTCCATGACTGCTTAAACCTCTTCTTTTGCATTTAAAAGATCTTCTACATTCTGTATCATTGATCTCACTCTTGCTATACGTAATAACAAAATGAATTATATATAAGGTATATTAAATTAGGCTAAAATAAATGGTATTGCTATTAGTAAATCCCAAATAAAATTGTTAGATATATAATGAAAAAATATATCACTTCGATTTGTATGAATAATTCCTTAACTATAATATGCAGTATTAAAATTTAGAAGAATTTCTACAATAAAAATATAACTGGGAATAGTTTCAAATAACAATGTAGATATTTGACTTGATTTATCCAATTCAAAGCTTAGACTCATTGGAATAAAAAATATATTTATAACTATGAAACAAACTACTACTGTATCCCAAATTATTTTAAATGTACTTTCAGGATAAATGATTGCTATTTTATTTAAACCTTGGCTTACTAAATTCCAAAAAAAAATAGTTTAGAAAATTATTTTATTAAAAAATTGACATAATAAACCATTTAATTTTTACTTTTAATTTCCTCTCTTAAAATTTTAAAAATCAGCACTTTTATCCCCTAATTTCATAAATATCTCTTCATTCATTAATTTTATTTTTAGTTTATCTGCTTTAGTCTTCAATTAGTAAATGAATCTAGCAACATATTTTATAATTTTCAATCCTCCATTCTACCAAATTTTATTCAAACTCTCAATTAAAAAAAATACTTTACCCTTCACTAAGATGCATACTAGATTAAAAATAAAACCCATCTTCATTTTACAAAATTTATTCATTTCTTGGAGATAAAACTTTAACGGTCGGAATCATAGAACTTCTAGATTAGATTAACTCTATAAAGTTGATATTTTTGCTTTGTTCATATATTGTATTTAATTACTTTTCTTAGCTAAAATTGTCATCTTAATCTATAAGATAATGTTTTTTATTTATTTTATTTAAATTTGATTCATTTTCAGAACTAAATATTTATCTTTTAGTTGTAATAAGGGTGTATGGGTCACTTTCAAAATTTTAAGATGAAATCATATTGAGATTAATGAGAATATAACAAACAATAATTAATAATGAAAAATGAAATATATAAATTTAAATTATATTAAATAAATGGAAATCGAAAAATGGAAATCTTAATGCAGATACCTTTAAATTGAATTAGATTCTATGAAATAATAACTATAAGATGCCAAAGACCTAATAAGATTGAACAAAGAATAATTAAAAATTTGTTATAATCCATAATCATTTAATTAAAGTTCAGAATGTAAGGCTGCATTGGTTTTACTAAAATTTGTTTAAGAGGAAAATGAAATTTTAATGAAAAAAATTGAATAATTAAGTGATGAAAGAAACTTAGCATTTGATAAAGTAAATCGATAATTTATAATATCTATAGGCCTTTATTTCAGAATAAATTAATGAATCGAATTAAAGGGTTGAATCTTCGATGATTAATAATCTAAATAGAACAATTACAGAATTAAAAAAGAAGTTAAATGAGTAGGTATAAATGTCAAATGAAATGATGGGAACGATTTATTTAGAAAAACATGTAGTTTTAAAATTATTTTCGATAGTTAACTTAACCAGAATAGTTGACTTTAAGTTTTAATAATGTAATTTAATAAATGAATTCAATGTTATTAAAATAGAAATTACAAATAGAAGAATTAATTGAATAAAAAAATGATTTAGCACAATTAAATTTTAGTTTATCAAATGAAATTCTAAAAATGAGAACTTAAAGATTCACACCCAGAAATTAGACAAAAACATTTTGTAATTATAAAAAATATTTTATAATCTAGTTAGTTAAAATGAAGATCCATCAAAATTCATTAATAATTTAGTATAATGTAAAAATTGTTTATAACATTTAGTACAAAAGAGATTATTTTTTGATGAGGATTCATAAGATGAAAAAATGCAAATGTAATAATCAGCTGTAGCTGTCTTCTCTCCTCTTTTCTCTCCAACATTGCCATAAAAAGTAAAAAGATAATAAAAATAATAAATATCAAAAGATTTAAAGTAAGAACCAGAAAAATTCATACCTAAACTTGATTTAACTAAAGCATAACAAATATAATAATTTAATATTAAAAGAATGTAATTACTTGCCAATAAATTAGCAAATGAAGGTGTTGATTAAAAAATTTATATGTAATTATTTAATTTAATTTTCAAGGCTATAGGATGAATTATTAAGAACTAAAAATAAATATCATGCTTAATTAGTATTGAATTAACAATTAGATTTATAATTAACAGAGTTGAATCTTTAAATGATGGAATTATAAAATGTCAATGAAACATTAATCAAATCAAATTAGATGTATGAAGAAAAATGGTCAAATATATATTCATAGTTTTAATTTTATAAAGAGTTTTATCTTAAACATAAAGATTAAATTTAGCATAATTTATAATCATTTGCTACATCTGATGATTAACAATAATTTAGTGTTTTTGAATTTGAGAAAGTATTGAACTCTTCTAAAGTTTATAAAAAGAATCCTAATTAAAAAAATAACATAAACAGTAATCCTGGTCTAAGTATAATTAATTATTAAGATGATACAATTTAACAAATATCTTGTAGACTTCCTACAGATAGGTAAGAAGAGGTCAATAAATTCTTAACTTAATAATATAAATGTTGTTTAATGATGATGGCAAAAGAGGTCATCTCTTTAGATTGTCAAAATGTTAAACCTATATTAAATGACCATAACAAAGTCAAGATAAAAAGAAGTTACAGCAATACTATAGAGTATTTTCCAGTCTTTTGATGCCCATCAGTTTACATGTATTATCATAGTTCTGACTTAATAATTCAAATAATATAAATTATATTAATATTGCGAAAACAATGAGCAATTAAGAAGCCCATACACTCTGTTTTAATATCAAAACATCTAAATAATAAGCAATTAGCATATCAATTGTATACACAATAGCTGTAAGTTTATTTTTTGGATCATTATTAATTTTTTTATGGAGTTAAAAAAATAACATTATTTTGAGAGAACGAAGCTGCTATATTCTTATGATCTAAGTTATTACAACTTATGGCTTTTTAATTTTATATCCAATAGCTGTTTTATTATCACCGAATTATACATACAATGACATCAGCTTTTATTTAATTATCTTGTATTATTTAAAATTTTATAAGCTTTATAGCTTAATTTAAGTACATACCAATATTATGCTATCTATTCAGGGCTTGCCGATTTTTTTATGCTTTCTAAAGACCATGGAAATTATTTAAGTTCAAAGGACTTAGCTTTACTGTAACTATGATTATTTGTTGTATTTCTATTGGACTACTTGAAACTTTTACTAATTTTGATCTAAATATTTTTACATAGTAAGAGGATTCTTAATAGAATTATTAAAAAATAATGCCTAGAATTACATTTGTATATATGTCACAGCTTATTTTGATTCTATCAATATTTTTTATGAGAAAAGTTAATGTATAATAATTATAAATAATTTTAGAAATTTTAATAATTTGATTATTGGATAGCATTTGCAATTGAAATTTTTCAATTTTCAGTCAAAATATTTTTGATCAATTTACTTGAATTTTTTGAATGCAGTAATTCTCATGAAATTCCATTATTTTATTATATTGATTGTTTCAAACTATCATCTATGTTAATTTGCTCAACAATTTTACCATTATTCTTTTAACACTAATCCATAACTGAATTGCCATTTGAAATGGAGTGTTCTACTTTTGGATTATTTATTACATAACCTTAATTTATAAAATTGTTTTATGATTACCTATGTTATTTTGATAAAATAAAATCATAAAAAATGCTTATTGATGATTCACGACATGTTTAAACAAATATAAGAGTCAATAATAATTTTACAACATTATTTGAGAATGAATAATAATTTGATTTAAACAAATCCTCATTATCTAAATGTTTTATTTCCTATATTAATTTCTCTCTATGGTTAGAATAAGAATAAATAGAATCTAATTTTTAAAATGAAAATGAAGAATTACTTAGTTCAGAATTCTTATTTTTTTAAGAACTTATATCAGAATAAGCAATATCTAAGATGACAGCAATAAAATATAATAAATAATTTAATAATTTAGGCATTGATTCAAGTTAATAAGATTTTGCTCAAGATTAAATCAATATAAATAAAGTTGAAAAAATTTGGTTGTATAGATAGATTCTTTATGAAATCTTAAAAGAAGTTTTCGAGTTACACTTTAAATTCACCAAATCTTACTAAGCTTTGTATAATCATTGTGAAAGAAATAGAAAAATATGGCTCAGATTAGGAGAAATTGGATTAACTGGACATTGTAATTGATTTTTAGTTTTTTTTATCTTATCTAAATTATGAGAAAATATTAAATATAACCTATTGATTAATATACACCTATTGATTAATAATTTCGCATCCCTTGATTATTATCAAAATTTCTAATTTATTTGTATCATCTGTTTAAACTAAATTATTTAATATAAAAAATTTAATTAATATATTTATATTATAAGATTATAGAATTATAAAAAAAATGAACAATTTTTATGAAAAATTATAATTGATGTTTTATAGCTTTTAGTTTAAAGAAATAACAATAATATTTATAATTAGGTACCTTTTATTTTAGATTAATTTAAATTTTATTTATTCTATGCAATCTGAAATTCATCAATTTATATCTCCTTTTACTTTGCAATTTAAGGATTTCTTTATACCAAATTTCAGCATGGGTTTTGTGATATATTAACAACTTTAAATACTTTTCAATAATTGTTAGATTAATTGATGGATGCATCTTGTAGTGAATAAAAGTATTTTTATTGAAATGTAAAATTTATCAATTATTTAGTTATACGCTTTGGAAATTATAATAACAATTAGATATTATTATGAGGAATAGCAAACCGTATATTTTATTTTGCAGTATAATAAATAATTATATTTTTGCAAAAGCATAATCTATATTTTTGACATACTATGTACATTGGATGTAAATGAAGTTCATAACTTTTGTTCTATATCTAAATATGTGTCTAATGAACAATTACACAAGAAAATTCAATTTAGGACCAATATATTCTGACTTAGAAATCAAGCATTCTATAATTGCAAGATATATAAATAACGAGAACTTTTTAATTTTGTTCATAGTTTAGTTGATGTATGATAAAACAATTAGAATCTAACGGGAATTCTCATAGTAATAGTTTATATATTTATAGGTAAAAGCACATTTATTTATTTTGTGTAATTTATGCTCTGTGTATTAATAGTATGTCATGAAAATCATATATGTTTTTACATTTTATAAAAATTCTAAATTATTAGATAATAAGTGTTATTAATAGAGGACAAACTGAGTCAATTATAAAATAGTGAGGTTAAATTTGATTGATATATAAAAATGAATAAATTTATAATTCTTAAATATATTAAATAAAATTAAGAAAATCTAAAACTCTATTTTTTATTAATGAGCACATGTGATTAAATATGCTTTGTTATTAAAAAAAATCTGCTGATAAGCTTCAGAAATAAGGAGTTCTTTATTGAATCTATATTACCAATTGTAGTGGCTGGTATGCTTTCACTAAAAGGTACTTATATAATGATTATATAATTAAGCTTAATTGCAAGCTATTTAATAGTTGATGCCTTTACTCTATAGTATTGCTTTAACTTCTACATAAAGGTCAATGTTAATAAAATTAGTCGAAGAGAAAAGCAAAAGGTTTAAAGAACTATAGAAGGTAAGAATTTATGAATAATCAGATAATGGGTATGAATGAGAAAGCATATACAATTGGATGGGTCTTAACAGGATATATAAGGATTGGAATAGTAATAATGTAAATATATTATTTAGTCTGTACTAATATTTGAGTTCTCTTGGTTAATTTGCAATGCTATATTTGATATTAATTGGGAAAAAGAATTTCATGTATCATTTTCAAATATGTTATGGCCTTACATTTTATTTGCATATGCTGTAAGAATTTGTTATCAAATTTAGGCTATGAATTAGAATTTCTTATTATCTAGTTTATTTAATGAAGTTAAAATTGCAGGGGAAATGTAGTCGTTTTTGTAAATTGCTTTTACTTTTTTTATCTACTTTTCTTTTGTAGAAAATGTAGCTAATAAAGTATTATTTTACATTTTAATGACAATGATAAGTCCTCAATGTGGAATAGCTTTTTCATATATATCATCTATGAATTCAGAAGTTGGAACAGATTTAACAAAATTAAATTTATTTCCAACAGAAATAATTAGTGATACTTACCCAAATAATTTAGCTGGACTATAACTAGCAATTTAACTTGTAGTTTATTTTATACTCTTTATATATTTTGAATAAGTTATTCCAAATGAATATGGAATAGCAAAACATCCATTATTTTTTTTGAAAATTTCTTAAAATAAGAAAAAGAATAGAATAGAGAATAGTAAAAATAATGTTTTTGCATAATTAAATGAAAGTGATAGTGAAAGTAGTTCAGCTATGTACAATGAAGATATAAAAATGAATAGTTCACCTAGTATAATAATTAAGAATCTTTTAAAACGATTTGGAGATCTAAATGCTGTTGATAATATAAGTTTACATCTATATGAGTCTTAGATATTTTGTTTATTAGGACATAATGGAGCAGGAAAAACAACAGCAATTAATTTATTAACAGGAATGATTTAAAAGACATCTGGATAAGTTAGTATGTATGAAATGAATTTGGATACATAACTTGGATAGATTAGAAAATCTTTAGGATTATGTACTTAAAAAGATTGTCTTTATAATGATTTAACTGTAAAGGAACATTTAGAATTTATTAGTGGAATCAAAGGTAGATTAAATTAATAAGAAATTGAAGAAATTTTGTAAAAAACAGAATTATTAGAGGAACAAAATAAAAAGATTTTAGAATTATCTGGAGGATCAAAAAGAAAGTTATCTTTAGCTATGAGTTTAGTTGGAGATTCAAAAATAATATTTTTAGATGAACCTACATCTGGTATGGATGCTTATTCAAGAAGATCTATTTGGAATATTTTAGAAAGAATTAGAGAAGATAAAAGAACTATTATATTAACAACACATCATTTAGATGAAGCAGAATTATTAGCTAATAGAATTGGAATTATGTCAAAAGGATAATTACTTGCTGTTGGATCTTCTGATTTTATTAAAAGAAAGTTTGGAGAAGGTTATAATTTAAAATTATCATTTGATAATAATAATCTAAGAAATCAAATTTATGATAAAGTTAATGAAATGATTCCTAATTGTTATTTAGAAACTTAACATTCTAATGATAATAAATTAGTATTTAACATTCCTTTTTCATCAAAAGGAAAATTAGGAAATTTGTTTTATAATTTAGAATCCTTTAATATAACAATTGGTTTAGAAATGAAAACATTAGAAGATGCTTTTGTAAAAATTGGATTAGAAGATGAAAAAACTCATTTAAATTATGTTAGAAAAAGTGAAATAAGATTAGCTAAATAAAGTATGGGTATTCCAGCTGAAAATGATGATAATACAAATTAAATAAATGAAAATGAAGATTTTAATAGTCTTCCAATAATTTAAGAATTTACAGAAGAAAAAGCATTTAATTAAAATATTCCAGATTGTCTTAAAAATGATCCACAATATAAACTTAGTTCATAATTGTTAGCAATATTTTTAAGAAGATATTATACTGTTATAAGAACAAGTACTAATTATTTCTCAATTTTAATTCCTATGCTTACATTTATATTAGGAATGACAACTGTAGCTGGAGTTGATTTCGATGAAATTTTAAAAAATGTTTTTCCAGATATGAATCATGATAATTTAACTGAAGCTGTTGAATTTTTTAAAATATCTTTATTAAGTAGTTGCAGTGTTTTAGCATTTTGTTTTAATGCTACTGTTTATATTACATAACCAGTATTAGAAAAAGAAACATATCTTAAATAAGCTTTAATAGGTATGGGTTGTAGAACATTACCATATTGGGTAGGAACATTAATATTTGATTATACTATCTATTTATGTTTTGTGGTACTATTTTACATCATATCAGCCATACTTAATTTAGATATTGCATTTAAATATTTAGGAGCTGGTTTATCTTGTTATTTACTTTTTGGATTTAGTTATATACTTTTTGCATATCTTATGGGATTTTTATTCAAAACTTTAGAAAATGCCTTAAAACTTTATTCTATGTTTTGTTTTTTCGTAAATTTCTGTGTTCCATTTATCCTTATAGCATTTATAGATTTTTTTTATAAAAAATTTGATAGTGCAATTGCTGAACAATTAATATATATATTATAAGTTTTTTTTGTTCTTGTTTCTCCTTTTTATGCATTTTTTGAAGCTTGTACATTTTTAGCTGATAACTTTTAAAAAATATATGATCTCAATTTATATAATACACCTTAATTAATTTAAAGAACATATGCATTTTAATTAATTTTATTAGCCTAAATAATTGTCTAAATAATAATACTATATTTAATTGAATCTAAAAGTTTTATATTGACAATTGCAACAAATTAAGAAAAGAAACAATAATAGAATGAAAATTTAGAGTAAGAAATAATTGATGAAAGATTAAGAATAGAATAAGGAAATATTTAAGATCCTATTATATGTAAAGATTTAGAGAAAGAATATATAAAAGATAAACCTACACTTTAGTAATTGACTTTTGCAGTCAAAAAAGGTGAAATTTTTGGAATAATTGGTCCAAATGGTGCTGGAAAATCAACTTTAATAAATGTATTCACAGGTATTAACACACCTAGTAAAGGTGTCGCTCTTATTAATGGTGTTGAACCTAAATAAAGAAATTAAGAAATAATGTAACATGTTGGTATATGTCCATAATTTGATTGTATTTGGGAAAATTTAACTCCAATAGAACATTTATAATTATTTGGAAGAATTAAAGGATTACAAGGAAATGATTTACGATTAGCTGTTAATTATTACATTAAAACTATGTAACTTGATTTATTTGTAAAAACTAAAGCTGGACAATTAAGTGGTGGAAATAAAAGAAAATTATGTGTTGCTGATGCTTTAATTGGAGGTAGTGATATTACTTTTTTTGATGAACCTAGTACTGGTGTAGATCCAATATCAAGAAGGTTTTTGTTTAATACTCTTTAAAGAAATATTCAATTAAGAAATTGTTCTGCTATTATGACTACACATACTATAGAAGAGGCAGAAAGTTTAAGTTAAAGACTAGGAATTTTAATAGCTGGCTAATTCAAATGTTTAGGAACTCCTTAATATTTGAGATAGTAAATTTATAATTAATTATTTTTAGAAAATATAGTAAAGGCTATTAAATATCCATTAAATTTAATTATGTTGAAGAAAGTTAAGTTTAAAATATTCAAAATTCTATTCAATAAGAATTTCCCTCTATCAATAAATTAGATGATAAAAGAACAGGATTTATGACGTTTTCAATTAATAACTCAAGTTTTAGCTTTTATAAGACGTTTTAATATTTTGAAACATTAATATAAAACGGTATCATCGAAGATTTCTAAATTAATGAAAGGTACAATATAAACTTAATCTTAGTTCTCTTGAATAAATATTTATTCATTTTAGTAGAATTTAATAAGAAATTAATGAAAAAGAAGGAGTAATCTTTGATTGATAATTATTTGTAAGTTCTATTTTATTAAAAATCATTAATCAACAGAAAAATGTTAATTAGTTTAGAATTTAGCTGAATTCTAATTAGTGGTTGATTGATTCACTAATTTTTATTTTGTTTCATTCAAAGGATTAAAAGGCTTAAGAATTGATAGAGAAGTCTTCAATAACTAATATAAATCAGCTAAATAAATACTTTTCGTTTCGAAAATAATGTACATGTAAATCCTAATTTCATTATAAATCTCTATAAATGACTACAAACAATATTAAAACCACATTGTTTATGAGCTGCAAATACTTTTTAATAAAATCCTTTAAATTCTTAATAAGTGACTTAATCTTTTGGATTTTTCTTATAGAATCGTTTTAACATATCTTAAATAGCTGCAGCCCCTTTTGTTTTTTAATTTATCATAGTATTATGAAGTCTTTTCATAAAATTTTCAGATTAGAGATCATTTTGTTTAAATTATTCTAAAGGTTAACCACTATTTTCGTTAGCTATTATTTATTTTGCTAATTCTTCATATCCCAAATCTTCATCTTCAGTTTTTAATAACTCTTCCATTCTTAAAACTTATTCTTATTATTACTAAAACTATTTTTCTAATTCTCCTTTAGATTTCAAAAAAATTTCACTTTTTTCAGAGTTACCTTGATCATGTATTTCAACTGAATTCTTTTAAGTTAACTAACCTATTTTACTATCTAAACTAGTTTTTGTTTAAATTGGCTCAAATTAATTCAAATCTAATAATGTTTATAATTTTTATTTGCCCTAAGAATCAAGTGATCTTTAATTTCTAATTTATTTTTATCTAAATGATTCTTAAGATTGACGAGAACTATGATGAGATGTGATTTCCAATTATTACAAATATTCTGAACTTTAATTTCCTGTTTGATGTATAATTTGGCTTTAATTCAATGCTATTGCAACTGCTGTTTCTAACTTCTTTGGTAATTATTAAATCATATTTTATTTAATATTCATAGGAAGATCTAATTAAGAGATTGTACTTTATAACAATTACATCAATAGATAATTTTCAGTCTATGTTTCTTAATCAATATGTCCTAAATATAAATTTAAAATTTTACTTTAATGCCAATAAGTTGTAAATTACTGCTAATCTTCATCATTCAATTTTATGATCATTTATAATTATTATGGTACTGATGTACTGGATCTTTTTATAGGAGAGGCACCATTAAATTTCAAGTAGTCTTTTTTATGTTTTACTTATTCATCTACTTCTTCTATAGTATTAGATTATTTTAAGCTAAATTTATCTAAACTTTATTAGGATGTAATATTTGATGGAATTTCTTCAACAGTATCTATCATTTAAATATCAACAGATTTTTTTGCTTGCATATTTCTACTTGAAGTTTATTACTATACTTTTTTAATAGTCTATTTTTTTTAATCCTTTTATGTTGTACTTCTTGAAAACTTAACTTTAGAATTACCATTCTCAGATTAACTATCTTCACTCTCTAAAATTTGTTCCTAACCTTCTGTTTAAATTCTTCTTCCATTTACATTATTCTTTTTATCTACTGATTTAATTCTTTTAGGTTTATTAATAGCTTATCCAGATTATGTTCTTTAAGTTTCAAAATTAGTAGCTGTTTATGTTTCATCTTAATCTTTAATTGAATTTTAATTTAAAAAAAAATCTTTAGAAGCTACTTCTAAAGTAGTTTGTCTTCTTGTAACTTTATTGGAAAAAGATTGCTTTTTAATTTTTTGTTTTTGTAGTTCAGCTGATTAATTTAATGTAGAATCTTCCTCTTCTATTTTAAGAATAGATTTTTATTTTTTTTTCTTTGGATTAAAATTGGTTTAATTTACTTATAAAGATACTTTAACAGATCTTTCAGAATTAGATTAAGGACTATTTATTTACCTTGTTTCAATTTGAGTTGAAGTTTTTTTAATTTTTTAACTTGCTTTAACTGTATTAGAATGTGTAGGAGATCTTTCAAATCCCATATCATCCAATCTTTCTCTATTTGATATTTCACTATTTTTATACATTTATTATGAAGAATCTAATCTTTAATCAATTGAGAAACCATCTTCATATTATTAATTTTCAAAATCATAAGCAGATTTATATCTACTAGTTTATCTAGGTGTTCCATTTTATGAATATTGAATATTTTAATCATCACTTTTATCTTAAAATTCTGTATTTTATTATTTTAATTCCCTTCCTGAACTTGGACTAATTTTATTTAATTCATTTTTAAGTTGATATACTTTTTATTAAAATTATTGATTATCTTTTTATAACTTTTAAATTAAGTTTTATTAGCCAAGATCAGTACATTAAATAGCTTAATCTTGAAAGTTTTTAGAATTCAAAGATGTTAGTTACTTTTCCATTTTCTTAAATTCATAATTTAATTAAGCTTTATCTTATTCTGATCTACTTACATTAAGTTTCATTGATTCTAATTCTAAAGCTGTTTAAATATACTAAGTTTCTGCTTATCTAACTTTATTTTATAATTCTAAGATTTCTTAATTCTTTTTATCTACTTCTAACTTTTTCTCTATTAATTCTTATCTAATCTTATCACCTATTTGAGATTCATCAGCTGAACTTTAATTACCTCTTTTAGATGAACTTAATTTATCTTTTTTATGTTATGGTTATTATACTTACAAAGTTCTGCTTTTTAATAATTCATCTTATTTTTATTTTTATTAAATTTATTAAAACAATTTAGCAACAATCTTAAATGTTTCTGATTATATATCTTTATAATTATGTGTAACATGATGAAGAAATTCATCTAAAATATCTTTAGCAATTTAAGGTTCCTATTTTGAAGCCTCAACCATTAATTAATCCATTTCAGTTGTTTTAGTATAGATTGTTTTATAAATCGATTTAAGTTTATCAGTAGCTGATGATTCATTAAGTTAAATATACTCATGTTTTTCTTGCATTACTTTTTAGATCTCTTCTAAATTTTTTAAATTTTCTTTAGTAATCTCTTATAATTTAATTTCTAAATAATCCCTATTAAATCCTCTAATTGCTTCTTAAATATCTAAGTTAGTATCTGTTCCTTCACTTAACATCAATGTTATTTTTGGATCATAACGTTTCATTACTATTTATACATTCAATTTATTGCCTTATCTTAACACTTCTTATAAAATCTCTCTTTAATTATCATCTATTTCATAATTAGTTTTATGCTTCTATTCTGTTTAAGGTTAACCAGATATTGAAGGTAAACCTGTTTACTATCTACTCATTTATTTCATCTGATTTTTTGTCTAAGGAGTCTGATAAGCTGATACTCTTACTCCTCCAAATTAACCTATTTCACCTATCCCATCTTTCATTTATCTTTTTGCTTATGATATCAATTCCAATTTTTATTAATAATCACTCGGTTCGTTATCGAACTCATTAACCATTTTACTATTATAAACAGTTTTGTATAATTCTTTCCAAACTGATGATAATTTATTCACTATATGACTAAACTCATTCAAATCTCTTGATTGCAATAAGAACCCTATTTCATTTGCTGCAGCATCCAAATTATTTGATATTGTTTACAAATTTGCTTATAAACCCTATTTTAATATTGACTTATTCAGTCCTTGCAAGAATTATTGTAATTTCTATATACTTAAGTGTTCTGCTTAACCCTATTGATTTTATTGCATTTTAGTTATATTCTTTACAAAAAAAAAACAAAATAATAATTAACTCAAGTAACTCATGAAAGTTATTTATTTATATTTTCTCTTAAAAATGCTGGATTTAAAATTAATTGTTTTTATTAGATACTTTAATTTTATTTAATTAAATCTATTATTGATCTTGATAATTATGTGGATTTTTATTATAAGCAAAAATTGACTACTTAATTATAGTTCAGAATCAATAATAACATAACTGATAATTAAATAGCAAAATTATCATTAGGATGTTCATTTAAATAATCAATGAGTCTATTAATTATTTTTTTTAAATCTTAAGAATCTTCTTATGAATATTATAAGTCTTTAACTTACATTATCATAGTTTTATGTTAATTAATTATTTATTCAATTTATTTTTTTATAGCAAAATGGCTAGGTATGAGATCATATTGGTTTTATATTAATTTTAATAGTTACTATATGCTATTTTAATTTTAATTCATAGGAGATAAACTATTTTCCTTAAAATTATTGCTAAAAGTTCTTTTTAATTTTAAATTTTATCCTGAATTGTAATAGCCATTATTAATAATATTATTGATAGGTTCTCTTTATTTTTCTTCAATTTAAAATTCAGTCACTTTAGTTTTATTAGATGAGTTATCTGATTCTAGATTATGTCGATTAGAAGTATTAGTAGTTGAATTAGATTATAAATAGCTTGGTGATTTGTTGTTTTATTCCTTACTATCTTTTTATTCTTGAGAAGTTGTATGCATATTTTCTAGATATTTCATAAGACTGAGTTTTTTATTGGCGAATTTGATTATTGAATTACTTCTATCTCTTTCAGATTCTTATGTTAGAGTAACAGTTTATCTTTATGGTGTGACTTTTTATAAGTATGATAATTTAGGAGTAGTACATTTAACTTTTTATCTTTCATCTGATTTATCTTTATCATGATTTTTGGCATTACTTAAGCTTCTATTATGACGACTGACAAAATTACCATTTCCCATACTTTCAGTTCTTTATTTAGTTCTTTGATTAGATCTTTTTTCAATGAAACTTACATTTTCTTAGGTTGCATTATTTTATTAATTTTATTGACTTTGATATTGAGTAGAGTTTTATTGAGCAGAGTTTTTTTAAATTATTGGTAAAATGCTGTGGTTATAAATAATAGGTTGTTCTTAAATATCGACTAAATCAAAAAGAGTATCCCATGAAATTCTTTTCTCTTCATTGATTTATAGACAATTTTTAATGATAAATTTGGTCTAATCACTTACTTTAGGAAAGGAAGGGAATTCTAAAGGCTTTAAATATAAGAATGAAAATACTTTAGTATCTAATTTAGTCATTAATTCAACTAGGTTAGAAGAATGCCAAGGTGTTATACCATAAAGCATTTCATATAATATTAAACCTAGAGACCATATATCGCATTTAGAAGTATATGATTATCTCTTCAATATTTATGGACTCATATAAAGAGGAGTTCCAACCAAAGAATTCATGATTGCATCAATATGTGAATCCACTTATTTAGCAAATCCAAAATCAGTTATTTTGAATTCTCCATCATGTATCATTATATTTGCTGGTTTTATATCTCTATGTATTATTCCTATTTTTAATAATGCCTTTATGCCATGAAGCAAATCTCTAAATATATTCATCGCATCTATTTCTGAGATTAATCTAACACATAATATTAATTATTACTTTCTCTTTTTTAAATACTCTCTTAAATCTCCTCCATTACAATACTCAGTGATTATGTATGTATTATTCACACTTTACAATACATCAATTAATTTAACAATATTTTTATCTTCAATTAGTTTCATTATCTCAATTTCTGAAGCTATCAATTAATTCGCATAGTCTGTCTATAATATTTTCTTATCTATTATTTTCAAAGCCACAATCTTATCTAAATTTAATATAATTAATTATTTTACTATCATTCATATTCTTTCCTGCATAAACTGTTCCATAAGCACCTTTTCCTACTTTTGCCTTGAAACTAAATTAGTAATTCTAGATTTTCTTGTCAGGTGGGTATTGAAGAAAAGACATTTTGAATTTGAAATTAAAATAAAATTATAATCTAATTGATCTAATTATTTAATTAAATCTCTAAAGAAATTATACATATCATTCTCTAATAATAAATCATATATACTAAAAGATAATATATTTGTTAACTCAAAACATTAATCTTAAATATTTGTATTCCATTTTTGCATCATTTAAACATAAATTTATAATCTCATTCATCAATTCCTATATCACATTACTCTACTTCAATATCTAATTCAACTTTTATTTTTTAAATTATTCTCTTAAATTTAAGAACTTCAAATAACAACATCGAAAGCATACTAGTTCTTATTAAACAGAATCGAATAAATTTCAATTATATATTCACATTATTAAATAAATTAATTCACTCAAAAATAACAAAAAATATGAATTATTTTATTTTCTTGACATATAATAATAGAATGTCATAATAATTAATGTATTAAATAAAAATAAAGTATTACTCATACAACTATTATCTATACTATCATCCAACAGTGAACAAATTTAATTTATTTTAAGAAAGTTGATTTCTAATATTGAAATCATAATCAGCTTAAAAAAAAATATTATTTTGAAATAACGAAATCTTATATTGTAAATATGTAATAATTAATATATTATTTTTATTTATGATATTAAAATTTAATGCAAATATTTTCAATACTTTCTGTTCGAGGAAACTCTCTAATAAGAAAAGCCTGATGTAGTTTCAACTGATTGAATTGCTTACACATTTGTAACTTCATTATTTTATCTATATGAATTTACTATTTATTATTAAATCTATTTTTCATTGTTACTTCTTAAGACATCCAACTCTGCTGACATCATTACAATCAAACATAATAAATCAGTAATTTTATTAGATAAATCTTCATTAGATTAGAACATAGAACTATTATATTACATAATTAAATTATTATTGCTACCAAAATTACCTTATAATCCATTATTATTTTTATCAACAATATTAGTTTTTGCTTTTAATCTTTAAATTTCTAGAGAGAGCATAGCAATTTTATTTTCATATTCAATTACTAATTTTTTTAATCTTTCATACTCATCTAAATCAATTCCCAAAGTTTTATTTTATAATTCAGCATATTTAACTGACATTTCTTTTACTTGAAGTGTCACTTAATTAAATTTTTCTTAAATAGGTTATAAAACAGCTGATAATCTTTCATTTTCTGCTGCAATTAACAAATATGAAAGCAATACATTATCTCCTGTATCAGCTTTCTTTAAAGCATCCTAAACTTAATTCATCAATGTTTATTATTAAGATTCTAATAAATCACATCTTTCAATTGTTTATAATAATTCTATATGCTTTGCTTCTAATAATTTCTTTAATCTTTCAATTTCATTTATAAATGATTAATTTTTATTTACAGCATCTCGATTAGTTTTTTCAATCTATCTATACTCTAAAAGAGCCAATTCTATTCTTGAATGTTTTTATTTCCAATCTTCAGTTTCAGAAGTTATTTATTTTACTAATGAATTTAATCTCTCTATTTCAGTCATTAAAACAGCTATTCTATGATCTGATTACTTTAGTTTGTCTTCCATATTTGAATATTCATTAAACTTTTAATCTAATTATCTAATCTTTTCCTTATAATCTTCTGCTATTCTTCTTAATTTTGATAATTCTTCTTAATTTCCATTAGTTACTGCTTATTATTCTTGTAATGTTTATTAAAGATTATTATTCTTATCTATTAATTAATTATTAGATTCCTCTAAATTTTAGACTTCTCTAACTAATTATGAAATTTCGTTTTCTTTTTGAGCTAATTCATCCTATTATTAAGCAATTATTGAATTTGCTCTATCTAATTCTGATTTTGCTTATGCTAACTCATCTTACAAATCTCTCATCTAATCAAGATTGTTTCTAAGCTTTCCTAACTCTTTTTGCTATTAATCATATTAGTTTTTCATTTGATCTAACAATCCTCTTAATCTCTCTAATTCTCTGTCTGCTAATTACTTTTAACCGGCTTCTCTATTTAATTATTGATTATCTTTTTCAAACTTTTATAAGTCATCTTCTAATGTATCAATATAATTATCCATTTCTATCAATTTAGCTTCAAGATCTTTTATTCTTTTTAATGCATCTTATAATTCTTATTATTTTTAATCAAATAATCTTTATTTTTCCTTTAAATTATTTTGTAAATCAGAAACCTTGTCATTTAATTAGTTTTTCTCATCTTATAGTTCATGTAATTAATCTTTAATCTCATCAAGTTATCCTAAATTTTATGTTTGATTTTCCAAATCTTATTATAAATTATTATTTTCCTATACTAATTCTTAATTTTATATTCTTAAATCATCAACATGTTACTTCAAATTTTAATTCTCTTATTAAGATTTCGATAAATCATTTTAAGCTTTTTTTAAATCTCCTTATGCCCTTTATAAATCACCTTATGCTCTTTATAAATCATTTTTAGATCTTTGTAAATCATTGTTTAATTATGCTAGTTTTGTTTCATTATCTCTTAATAATAATTATAATTTATTAAACTCATCTTCTTTTGCTTTTTATAACATTTTATATCTAGATAATTCTTAAGCTAAACCAACTACTTTTTCTTCTAATTCATCTATTTTTAATTACAATTTTCTGATTTCATCATCATATGAACCTTTATTTTATTGTAATTCAGATAAAAGTCTCTGATATTTTATTTATTATATTATACCTTTAAATCTCCAATTTCTTTATCTTTAGATTATAATTATTTTTTATTTTCATCTAAGCTCTTTAATAATTAATCAGGATTTTAATTATTTAATGACATTTTTATTTTATCCAACTCTGCAGCCTTTTTTTTTAATTAATCAAGCTCTTTTTGAATATCAGCTATTATAACTTTAAAAAAAATTCAATTACATGGATTTGAGAATTATTTGCTAATTTCATCAAATTTATCAGCTTTTTATTTCAATTTTTCTAATTCTTTTTCTAAATCTGAAAAATTTTTTCCATTTAATTTTTTATTTATATCATCAAATTATTATGCTTTTTTTTTCAAGTTTTCTAATTCTTTTAATAAATCATCTAAAATATAACTAAATTAAGATACCTGGAGATTTAGCACCTATTTTCTTTTATAAATCATCAAAAATCTTAGCCTTTTTTCTAAGTTCTTCTAATTCTTTTGAAATTTCTTCTGGCGCTTTGCCTCCAAAAAGTTTTTTTTATAATTATAATTGCAATTCTAAATCTCTCTAAGATTTCCTCCAATTAGGATCATAATCTTTGAGTTGCTCTTCAAGTCTTCCAACTTCATCCTCTAATTCTCTAATTATTATTACTAGTCTTTCATGCTCTTCAGAATAGTTATTTATTTCACTAAAATGATGAATTATATGAAATAATACGATGTTTGATTTTTTAATTTTTCCATTAAATCCCTTATTTACATCTCATAATTCACTCTATCTAATCCAGAGTCTATAAAATTTTAGATTTCCTATTTCAATTATGTATTTTCTCTAACTAGTCTTTCTATTTCTACTGCCATCAAAAAGCAAGCAATATCTAATTCCTGATTCTATCTTTTCCCTAAATCATTTCTATAATAATTAAGTCTAATACTTATATCTCACTCTTGTTTCATATCCAGGAACGTTTAATTCCTTTTATATTGATTCTGATGTGAATCGTTAAGATGTGAAAGAACTTTAATAAGTTCTTTAGTATCCTGACATTATTATAAATTATATATTCCGTTTTTATTTAAAACAAAAGCTCTTCAATAAATATGAACAAAAATAAACTAAAAAATAAATATACAATGTATCCATTAAGCAAATAATAAGATGAACTTTTAAAATTATACACTGTAATTTTTCATATTCTTAATTCTATTCTGATTATTATCTATATTTATAATTTTTATTTAGTTAAAATAAATTTACATTCTTAATTATTAAGATTAACTAAACAAGAACCTAATCATATATCTGATAGATGTTAATAACAATCCTATTCGATTCATAAATTATGACTAACTGTTAAAAATTTGAATTTTCTTAAAAATATATATATAAATTCAATAAAAACCGATACTTTATCCATCTAAGTTAATATAAAAATAAAATATAAAGAACACTAATGAGATTGGTTATCTTTCCATTTAATTTAAATAATGAATTTTGCTCAAAAAAGTACTTCTGATTTAAATAAAAATAAATATTTTTTATTAATTGAAAATTCATATAAATTATATTGTGCCTTACTTTGATTTAGTTTTTAATAAGAACTTAGAGGTTTCTTAAAAGATAATTAAAATGTTAGTTAAAATATAGGAAAATCTGCAGAAAACATTTAAAAATAAATGTGAAATAAATAATAATATATTAGAAAAAGTTATAATACATTTTAATTCATATATAGAGAATTAATGAGTTCATATACTCAATCCTAGTTTACTATTTCAGATAAATAATTGATTGATTTTACTAAACAATAGGCAAACTCAGATTCTGAAGAGGATGAAGCATGTTAATCATTGTTATTAATGAATAATAAGGATTATAAAAAATAGAAGAAAAATATTGATATTGAGTTAATAAAATCTGAATTAAATCATTTGCCACCAATAACCTTTAATGATTAACAAAAAAAATATAGTAAATAATTTTAGAGACCAAATGTGAGATCATTGTCGAATACTTTCATTCCAACTTCTCCAATATTAATTGAATAGTTAGGATAAGTAAAAGCTATCAGGAATATGAAAGAATAAATTCCACCTGAAATAATGCATAAAGTATATACTTAGTTAAGGTATCTAATTAAATGGAAGTTAGATATTAATATTGTCCAGGATATAATTTAGTGTATAGATAGGGAGACTAAAATAAATATTTTTATATAATACTTGATGGAAGATGTGCAGTAATGAAACCTAAGGAAAAGATGGTAGGAATGCAAAGTTTATAAATTGAGTTAGAAAAAGAAAATAAATAAATTGTTGATCCCTATGGATTAAAGAATTTATTTCCAGATTATATGATAATGAAAATGCTTTTTTCAGGAGAGTATAATATTAATTGAAATTTTGATAGTTCATTTGGAGAAGTTGCGATCAAATTAGAAAGTTCAAGAGCTTCAACAGTCATTGCAGTAGAAAATACTCATCTTTTATATATGAGTGAGGCTGCATATGTTTAATTATTGGATCCATACTTAAGTGAAGCATTGGAAGAAAAAATAAAATATTTTAAAAAAAATATACTTTTTTCAACTGGTGATTCTGATTTAAATGAAATTATGGGAATTTTATTAGAATGTCATAAAATAACATATAAAGCAGGAGAAATTATATATGATGAAGGAAACAAATCAAGTTATTTATATTTTATAATAAATGGAGAAGTTGAACTTTNGAACTTAGAGGTTTCTTAAAAGATAATTAAAATGTTAGTTAAAATATAGGAAAATCTGCAGAAAACATTTAAAAATAAATGTGAAATAAATAATAATATATTAGAAAAAGTTATAATACATTTTAATTCATATATAGAGAATTAATGAGTTCATATACTCAATCCTAGTTTACTATTTCAGATAAATAATTGATTGATTTTACTAAACAATAGGCAAACTCAGATTCTGAAGAGGATGAAGCATGTTAATCATTGTTATTAATGAATAATAAGGATTATAAAAAATAGAAGAAAAATATTGATATTGAGTTAATAAAATCTGAATTAAATCATTTGCCACCAATAACCTTTAATGATTAACAAAAAAAATATAGTAAATAATTTTAGAGACCAAATGTGAGATCATTGTCGAATACTTTCATTCCAACTTCTCCAATATTAATTGAATAGTTAGGATAAGTAAAAGCTATCAGGAATATGAAAGAATAAATTCCACCTGAAATAATGCATAAAGTATATACTTAGTTAAGGTATCTAATTAAATGGAAGTTAGATATTAATATTGTCCAGGATATAATTTAGTGTATAGATAGGGAGACTAAAATAAATATTTTTATATAATACTTGATGGAAGATGTGCAGTAATGAAACCTAAGGAAAAGATGGTAGGAATGCAAAGTTTATAAATTGAGTTAGAAAAAGAAAATAAATAAATTGTTGATCCCTATGGATTAAAGAATTTATTTCCAGATTATATGATAATGAAAATGCTTTTTTCAGGAGAGTATAATATTAATTGAAATTTTGATAGTTCATTTGGAGAAGTTGCGATCAAATTAGAAAGTTCAAGAGCTTCAACAGTCATTGCAGTAGAAAATACTCATCTTTTATATATGAGTGAGGCTGCATATGTTTAATTATTGGATCCATACTTAAGTGAAGCATTGGAAGAAAAAATAAAATATTTTAAAAAAAATATACTTTTTTCAACTGGTGATTCTGATTTAAATGAAATTATGGGAATTTTATTAGAATGTCATAAAATAACATATAAAGCAGGAGAAATTATATATGATGAAGGAAACAAATCAAGTTATTTATATTTTATAATAAATGGAGAAGTTGAACTTTCTAAAAAAATAGAAGATAAAAATCTAGTTCTATCCTCTTATGGAGAATATTAATAATTTGGAGAAGTTGAAATTTTGAATAAGGTTCATAGATTCACAAAAGCTAGAGTTATATCACCTAGATTGAATGTTTATAAAATAAGAAAAAATAAGTTCTTTAATAATTTAGGAAATTTTTTAGTGTATGAAAATATGAAGAAAAAATCAAAAACAATTTATTAACATTGGAATTTAATTTATTAATCTGCAATAACATAAATAAATGATAAAAATTATGTAATAGTACCATTTAATATAGGCTTATTTACATGTTGAGAAAAAAAGAACATCATAGAAAAGGAAAAAGTATCATTCATCTAATCATAATATGAGTTAAGTTAAAGTATTTCAAAATATAACAGAATCAGGAATAATAAATGATGATTCTTGTGAATTATTAATGGAAGAAAAAGGATAGAGAGTTTTTAGTAATGCTCTTCAATAATAGTAATAGAAATTAAAGAAATTTGGAAATCAAAATTTTGAATCAGAGACTAAATAAATTAGAGAACAGTATTTAAATACTTAAATTATTAAGTACATACATTGATGAGAGAGTAGTTCCTAAATTAAGATAAAGAAAGGATGAAAAATTCTCTTTTCATGCTAAATTACCTAGTATAAGTCCTAATAAAATACTACCTTAAATGAATTTAGATCAAGTTCTAGATTCTATAACAAGATTACCAAAAGTGCCTTAAGACAATTTAGTACTTTCCTTAATGTATCAAGAAGCTTACAAATCTAATAATCCCGATAAAAAGGCAAGACAAGTTCAATAGCTTATTTAAGCTTCATTCAAAAAAGTCTAAAAATATTAAACTTCAAAAGAGCCATTAAATAATTAATCTAGATTTAAATCTACAGATTCTTTATTGAAGAATCTTAAAATTAATGAAAGTCTAGAAGTTAAAAAGGAAAAAGTAGATTATTTAAATTTTGTTCATCCAAAAAAAATATTTTGAATAATTTTTAATAATAACTTTATGGAAAGTATATCCATATAATAATTTATAATTGGTTCAATAATCTTGGTTGCTATTTACGTAGTCTATTAGATTTTAGATTATAGAAGCAGTATAAAAAGAGCAGAAAAAAATACACAATAATCATAAAATGAAGTATAAGCTCAAAGTTCTCCAAATCCAGAAAAATTAGGTAAAGAATTTTAATATAAAATAAGAAATTGCATCCTTAAAAATCATGACATTAAATGATGTATAATAAAATAATGGGTAAAATGGTAAAAAAATATTTATAGCAATTAAGAATTTTGTATTTGATGTATCAAACTCAGGTAATCAAAATTATTTAAATTAGATTCTTATAAGCCTGATGGTCCTTATGGAGTATTTGCAGGACATGATATATCGATATCATTGGGGAAAATGAATTTAACAGATGAATTTTTAGATCAATATGGCACTGTTACATAACCAGAAGATGAAATAGCAAATATGAATAGTTGGTTTAGTTATTTCTATTAGAGATATCCAGTAATTGGTAGAATTGATGATAAAAAATAAAATTGAATAATCTTAGAAGTTTGTATATTTATATAAATAACAATATATGTTTATTTGTAATACTTATAGTATATATTTCTATTAGTTCATCAATTAGAATAAAAATTTCCTAATCTATTGATTTCATTTTCTTTAGACTATGCCTATCGTTTAAGCTATTTTATGTAGAATTCCATTTTCTTTTTAAATGATGAATCAACAGATAATTTCATCCAATCTTCAATTTTATTAATCTCTTTTTCTAAATTAATTTATTTAATGAATAATTTTGATCGTTAATTCTACAAGATAGTAAATAGATTGTGATATCCCTTTTTATATGCTTCATTACTAAGGAAATTGTTATATTCAATAATTTTTAATATATTCGAATTTTTTTTCTTAAATGTAGATTTACTTATTTATGGTTTTATATAATCTTAAACTGTTAGTTATTGAATTTTTGATATAATTTAAGCATAAGAAATATAATGTTTTTTGAATAAAACAGTCGAATTCTAATTTTATTTTAGATTTTCAAATTTAGATTATGTTCTCCTCATATTTAATAAATCTTGATTTTGTAAAATAGTTTTTGATTCGTCTTTTCTTCTAGTTTAGGATATTGTTTAATTTTCTATAGAATCATTTGATTTAATATAATGAAATTTACTAGAATTAGTTCTCTCTCTGAAAGTTTTATTAAAATAATAAATTCTTTATGTTTTATTTTCAAAACTTTAATTATTTTCATGAAAAGAACTAATTTAAATTTTCAAGTTTTCTTTAGAATTAAAGAATTCAAAGATTTCAATCCAATTAAATCTATTTTTTTCTTCTTTTTCTAAACATCCTGATAAAAATTTTGTAGATTTTAAACTAATTTTTGGTTATTTTGGTATAATTAATGATTGATTTTATATCTTATCTAATAGATCAATAATATCATTAGCAAACCAAGGTAATTTTCCAAACAATAATTCAAAGAAAATTATTCCAAGAGACCATATATCACATTTAGAAGAATACTCTTATTTGAATAGAATTTAAGGAGCCATATAAATAGGAGTTCCAACTATTGATGTCATAGTAGTATTAATTCTTCTTGAGAAACCAAAATCAGCAATTTTCAATTCATTATTGTGAAATAAAATGTTTGCAGGTTTTATATCTCTATGTATGATATTGCTTTCAATTATATATTTTAATCCTTTAATTATGCTTTTTATAATTTTAAGAGCAGTTTCTTCACTTAATGGACTATTTTCTTGGAGATATGTTTTTAAATCAGTGCCATCACAGTATTCCGTAATAATATATAAGTTGTTAACTGAAATAATAAAATCAACAAGCTTAACTATATTTGGATGATTTAATTGTTTCATAATAGCTATTTCTTAGTTTTGTATGTCAAAATCAAAATTTCTTCGATCAATAACTTTAATGGCTACTAATTTTTCTACTAATAAATTAAATTTAAATACATGTAGCTTCATGTTTTCCTAAATAAACTATTCCATAAGATCCTTTTCCAATTATGGCTTTAAGACTGAAAATGTATGAAGAAATTCTTTTGTCAGGAGGGTAATTAATGATTTCTTGTTTTTTATTCATATTATTTTACTATATTTATACACTAAATTTATAGCTCATTCTTTTGTTGCTTTGGCATCTTTTGTTGTTTTAGCATCTTTTGAAGTTTTTGCTTCTTCTTCTTTATTTTTATCAGCTAAACCATCAGTTTCTATTTAAGAAAACTTACTTTTGCCACCTCTTACTAGAATACCTTTCTTTTTCTTATTATTTAATTTATTCTAAATTTAATAATGAAAATTACTTCTCTAGACATATCTTAGATATGTAAAGGATTTGGTCCTTTGTTACCAAGATCATAATTAACTTCTTCTTCTTCTTCTTTTTTTTGTTTTTTGGAATCTTTTCTTTTATGTTACTCATCCTTAAAAAGTATATCAATAATTCCTTTAATAGTTTCTTTAACACTATCAATTTCAGTAAAATTCATCATTTTATAAAATAAGAACTTATGAGAAGGTATGCATTTATATCTGATTTCTAATAAGAATTTCATGAAATTCTAATAACTTGTAAATTCTTTAAGTCTTTTATAAGTATTTGTGATTTCAAATATTAAATCATGATCTAAGGGAATCTTCTTTTCAAAGATATAAATTCTGATAACGTCTTAAAATAATGCTTTAGTGTCATCTGATTCATGAGCAGTCTCTTAATATTATAAAACTTATTAGAAAGCTTTAAACATTGTAATATCATAAACATTAGGGAATTTAATACCATAATCATTCCAAATTTTCAAAGCATCTTCAAAAAAGTTAACATGAGATAAAATCCATAGTTTATAATCTAAAATTTCATACTAATATCTGTATCTTTTAGCATCATTAATAACTAATCTAGCATCATCAGGTAATTTAGAATCCAACAATAATTATGAAAACTTTCTTACAAATTATTTAATTTATTCTTTCTATAAAGATTTATATTCAGTCATAATTTTATTTACTTCTACTGGATCTTATGTTGGAATTTATCTAAGTTTTCTTCCCATTAATTAATCTTTCAAAGATTCATATAAAGACATATATCTATCTCTCTTATTGTAATTTATTAATCTTTAAAATATTGGTTATAATTCTTCAAATTTTAATTACCATTAAAACACATAAAAAAATCCAATAATTAATTATTCTGCTTCAGCTTCAAAATGTTTAAATTAATATAATAAATTAACAACCTTTCTCATTTATGTATAATTTATTGTTATCTTAGTTGATTAAAATGCATAAAAGAATTCAGCACAAGTCTAAGGAATTTTGTTATTCTTTGTAATTTAAGCAACTCTTTCAAATGTAGAATCATAAAGAACAGTTTCATAAAGACAATAGTGAGCTAAAACTCTCTTATATAATAATCTGTTGTAATTTCCTTCTTATAAAATGTAATCTAATATATAATTATATCCTTTTGATCCAATTGAAAATTATGTACATGTTTAATTGATGTATTTACCGTAATTCTTTTCAATTTCTCCATATTATGTAGTATATTTAACCTTAATCTTTTCATTTACTTCAATCTTATTATTTACTTAACAAATAATTTAAGTAAATATTAATCTTGCCTCTTAAGGTTTTTTATTTTCTAATGTCCAAATTAATTCTGATATCAAATAATGGTGATAACCATCTTCACTCTATTTGATTCCACTCAAAAAAGTTTAAATATTTTCAATTAATTATTATTTTGACTATTCTTCTTTGAAAAATTATTCCATCTAAAATTGAGCTTTAGCCTTTAATTCTGAATTATACAATTAATTATCAATAACATATTATTCTTATAATTGAGGTATAATTAATTTTTCTTATTCATTTTTTTCAAATGTCTATCTATTTACAGATTCTCTTGTTTCACTTTCTTTATTTTTTTTAAATCTATATGGCTATTCTACTTTTTAGAACATATCTGCTTATTTTTTTTACTCCTATCTAATTCTCATTAAACTAATAAATATTTATAATTAAATTACTTTTCACTATCCTCTGAAAATATTGATTTAAGTTATTCTGCTTCACCTTATTCTAAAAGGATCTTTCCATGTTTTCTTGATTATTGATGCTTTTTTTATTATTAAAGTTAATTTAATTCCTCTTATTGTTTAACCTCTAAATCAATTGATTCAACAGATTTTAAATAATTCATAAAGCCTGTTCCTTCATCTTTAGAAATTTCTGTAAATTTTTAGGTACAAAAACTTGATTTTGGTTTTTGAACGAATTATTTCTCTCTATATTCTTTAATCAAAGGACGGTTTTCAATTATAATTTTGTGAAACATTTTAGAGAATTTTGTAAAGGTTCTAGTTCTAGCTAATTTTAAAAGATTATATTATTTTTTCTCCTCTGAAAGTGTGAAAATTTCTTATTCTAAAGTTTTTTCTGGTTATTATTCTTCACTTGTTGTTTCTTAAGGTTTTTCTTCAGTTTCTTATGGTTTTTCTTCAGTTCCTTCTGGTGCTTTTGGAGATTCTGTTTCAACTAAAGTTATTGTTTATAATAAAGGTTAGATTTTCTAATGTTTTTTCAAAACCTTATATAATAAATTTAATTATTTTTTAGCATCTATTTTACGTCTAAATCTTCTCAATCTTCGCTTTTTTTATGCAAATTATTTTGTTAGATTATATCTAATAAGATTTTTATTATAAAGTTTTTTTTAATATATTTATTCATGTGCCATGTTGACTATATCAGATTTATAATTTTTATAATGAAAATAAGTTGATAATTCTTTTTCTAAAATTAATGAAGAATTTTCTTAAACTGCTTATTTTATAGCATTTTCTTTTACATCATAAGCAATTGTTTAAAAGGAGAACATTAAATTTGTGGAATTTATATTATAACGAATTTAGAATTATGAAACTTAAATATATTTACCTTTTAGGAATATTCCATCAAGATTTGTATAATTTTATAAAGTCAGTTGTTTTTCTAAATTTTAAATATATTTTTACTTGGTTTGTGTTACTGATATTCAATCTAACCTTTTTAATATTATAAATAATAGGTTTTAACATTCAAATTGGATAGAATTTTAGGTAATTCTTACTCTAAATAAAATCTATATCTATCTTCTCCAAAAGTTTATTTAAAACATTCTAATAAATCTTTAATTGGATGAGCTTATGCCAATCTTTAAAACATTAAAAATTATAAGGCAATTGCAATAATTCCTTTATCAAATGTTTCAGATCCAAAAAATAAATCTGCCAAATACAATTGTAATTCTTTGTTTAAATTAATCTTAAATTTTACATTGAGGAGAGTTATAAGTTATTATTTTAAAGATTCTGAATTTAATTAACCACCCCATTATATATTTAAGATACTTTTTAAAAAAGATTCATTATTAAGTAATTTTGAAGAGTTTTCATTAAAAAAGAAATATTATATAAGTAATTAATCTTATTCTGGAACTTTTTTAAGAAATTATTCAAAAGCTTCTTAATGATCAAAATACTAACCTTTACTCTTTAATTCACAAAATCTGAGAATTGGTAAGAATTTAGTATTTTTATATTCTATCTCTTTGATTATTTAATTAATGTGATCCTAGTTAAGATATTTCTGATAGTTAACAAAGAATTATTCAGGTAATTAACTAATGTAATTTTAGAAAGATGGTCTGTTAAATATTAAAGTTCTATAAATAAATAATTATAAATACGTAAATTATTCTTCTTTTAAGAATCCATAAAGACCATTTGAAAAATGAGATTTTAATAAATGATAAACCTATGATGGTTAGAATCGATCAAATCTCATGATGAGATTAGTTAGATTGTAATTTTCAAAATCTCTTGGTCTTTATTTAAATTTATCAAATAAATTTGGATTTGCAATTGATTTTTGATTTATAAGTTCAATGTTCATTTAATTAATAATATCTTTTTTTGATGGTTTATAAGGTCTTATTTTCTTTGAAAAAATATAATCTCTTTTGAATTTAAAGATTTTTTTTTCTTGAATATAATCCCTGAATATTCTTTATACAGTAAACTTACTAATAAATGGAATTCTTATATGAGGTTTTTGACCTTCTTATCCTTCTTCTGTTTATTGTGTTTCAATGACTTCTTATTCAGGCTTTTATTTTTTAGGATTGAAATATTAATTAATTTTTTTAACCATTTCATCCTTATTAGGTTTGTATCTATATTAGTTTAACAGTATTCTTTTTAATAAAAAGTTAACTAAATAAGAATGAATGAAATACCATGTTTTTATTTATTGACTTCTTATTATTCTTCAAAGGTATATTTAGGCCTTGTCTTTTTCTTTTCAGTATCTTAGGATTCTGAAAACTCATAAATTGAACCTGTAATTGGCATATACCTCTAAAGGAGAGCCTTCTTTGCATAGTTTTTAATCATAAATAAATTAAAAATAATTTATTAAACAGAATTTAGATTTTTGAGGATATATGTTTGAATATTACTTTTTTTTATTTTATACATATTCTTATTAATCATCAATTATAATAATTCCATATCTTCAATAAGAAATCAGCATCAGTAACTTTAATCTCTCCTACTGCATCTACTAATTTTTGAGTATCTTATTTTAATTTAGCATATTCTTCTGGTACATCAAGATTATTTAGAATTTATTTATAAGTTTAAGCAGTGACTGTGGTATTGAATTTTTGTACATCTGGATTAACAATAACATTCTATTCTCCTTGTTTTCTAAGACTATAGATGGCTTTCTATAAAGAATTAAATTGAAGATCTTACTAATTCATAATAATGATTTTCGATATCTTCTACATTTTTGAAATCAAGATAAGGAGTCTTCGTTTAATCTTTGAGAATTTCAGGAGGAAATAATTCTTCTAAATCTACTCCTTCAAAAACTGATTTAGCATCAGGTAAATTAGGTGTATTTAAATTGTCATTATAAAATACTTTTAAATGAGGATTCTTTCTATAATTTGCTTCAAATTCTAGATTTGCTTCTTTTGCTTTTGTTTCAGCTTTAGCAAATAAATCTTCTACTAAATTAGAAAACTCTTTATCTTTATCTTTAATTCTTTCTGTATCAAAATTATAAGTTTTTGTTGTTCTACCACCATAGATATCTTTTGTTTCTTTCTTTTATAATAAATTTTCTAAATCTATATCTTCACTATCTGTATGAGTTTCATCTGCACTTATATATTTATAATCTCTTTCTTCTTTAACTTTTTCTTCTTTCAATGCTTCTCCTTTCCCATTTATTTATTCAATAAGATTATTATCAGAAGTTATCATATAATCTTTTCCACCTTCAGATTCAAATAGATTAATCTAAGCTTTTGCTGCTTACATAATTTATTTAGCAGTTGAATTATCCATTTTTACTATTGTTATATATTTATCCCATAATTCAAGAAGATTGTATAATCTTATTAATTATTTATTCATTTCTTATAATCTTTTAATCGGATTTGATTCAAGTTCTTCTATCTTTTATGCAATTACACTTTCAAATGCACCATTTACTTTATCTAATTATTCTGCCATTTCTTTTTCACTTAATTTTTTATCTGTTAAAATAATAGCTTAACAAGTATCCCATTCAAATTTCAAATTTCCCAATACATTATCTTATTTTAAAAATTTGATTAAAGTTACAATTCTTTAATATAATGGCATACCAAGTCTATTCTTCCATTCTAATTAAATATTAGGATCATTCAATCTAATTTATAAATTGATTATATTACTTATCAATTTCATCATATTAAGCTGTTTCGAAAAGAATTGCTTTTTCTTATAAATCATGATAATATGACATCTCATCTAAAACTGTATCTGGAATAATTAAGTTTCCTACAAGCTTTTCATAAGAATTCTTATCTGAAATCCAATTTTTAGATTCTTCATTTAATACTCTAATTATTTATTGCCTATTCATTTTTTTAATGTCTTATTCAACTAAATATTTTTTGACTCTTTCATTTCTTATCCTTCTAATATCCTATAACTTATAGAATTATTATGTTGCATTAAATGTTTAGATCACAGTTTAATTTCTTCTATGAATTTCAAGTCTCTCTTATTTTGCTTTTTCTTTAGCCAAATAGTCATCAATATACTGATTTTCAATTTTTGTTTATTCTTCCCAAAAGTCCTTGACGATTCTTGACCTATACTTTGATATCACTAATTTCCTACCTAATTCATTAAATTTTTATATTCAATCCTTTCTTTATCGTATTCTGACATCTTGGGGGCTGGCCTTCTTAATTTATAATTAAAGGAAGGGATACACACTAACTGTCTCTTTCCTACCCTAATTAATTGTAGCATATTAAATATTTTAATTTTATTTTCATATCAGGATTTAAATATATCATAAAATTATACAATTAAATTATATATTCCTATTCCCATCATCATAGTATAAAATCCAATTCTAACAAACATTGGAATTGAATTCTTATCTTTATGATTCACACATTTATTTTGAGTCTCAATTTCATCATCATCATCCCCTATCAATGTTATCCTATTTTAAGTCTAATAACATTTCAAATGCAAACTTATTGGAACTATATATACCAATAAGAATCCACAAACAGCTCCATCAAAGGAAATCACAACACCCACTGGAATATTTAAAATTTAGATTGTTAAACATAGTATCATAAATATAATACTGAAGCCCCAATAAACAATTTTTGG
Source organism: Paramecium sonneborni (assembly GCA_905182985.1). Classification (NCBI taxonomy): domain Eukaryota; phylum Ciliophora; class Oligohymenophorea; order Peniculida; family Parameciidae; genus Paramecium; species Paramecium sonneborni. Next base: position 105,339 of record CAJJDN010000005.1, read on the forward strand.
TGGTTCTCTCTTATTATAAAGTACTTCCAATATTTAATATTTGCTTATATTATTGAATATTGGAAATGCTGTAACTAGATGAACTAAAAATAAACTCTCTATTATAATTATCTCTATATCTGAGTTCTTAAAACAATTTAAAATTGTTTAAGCATCTTAAATATTATCATAACCCTAAGTCACATTTATGCATTACCAGAATCCCTATTGAACCAAATATTCCAACAATTCCATATATCATACCTGCTATAATATAAGCTATTGCCAAATCTCTAGAATTGTTTTCTCTCTTTTCATTATTTTTCATTAATTATCCAATAGCATTATGTATCATAAAAGCTAAAGCAAATTATCCAGCAGGTTAACTAAATTCCCAAGACCATAAAGTTATTGTTTCTATTTTTAGTGAAATATCCTCAGTACATAAATTCACTATAAAAATATAAATAATAAAAATTCCGTATGCAAATAATGCAATTACTCCATAATGTGCTATTTTAACAATTGTTGTAATATCCTTGATTAATAGCAATGTTGATAGTGGAAGAAAGACTATCAAGGCTTACCATTAAATTGAATACCTTAAATACTATAATTTACATATAAATACTTATTAAAAACGAAATCTTCACTAGCATTTGCAAATTCAATATCATTATAGCTCAAAATATATGTAATTATTGGGTAAAGTGTTAAATTTATTAATTAGAAGTATATTATCCCAACTATGAACAATAAAGTGCCTGAACAAAATCTGAAAGCTTGCATCCAAGGCTTTCCTAAAATTCTCTTAATCATATGTTCAGTATCAATTTCATTAACTTTCAGATGTAATATAAGCAATGAGCAAGTATTATATTATACAAATCCCAATATTATCATAATTATTGTGCAAGATATCACTCCATAATTCAAAAATACTAATGGCAATACTAAACATAGTGATCCTACCATTGAATTTACTATTCCCACAATTGTTTATAAACTTGATTATGTTTTATCTGCCCTTTAAATTGCTAACATGGAAAGAACACTAGAGCTTTTAGAAGCTTTCCTATATTTGATTCTTGTCTCTTCCATTCAATAAAATATTATTAAATAACAATTACTACTCAAAAATCTATTTAAATTCTTAAATCATGATGTAAATACTTTCTTCTAATGATGAATTCTTCATAAGTTGTAATAATAATTTAATTATTATTACTTTATTCTTATATTTAAACGCATCATTATAGTAAATATTATTTATAAACTTTTAATCAAATTAATTAAAACATAATGACGATCTATATGAAGTTTCTAAGCTTTTTATTTATCATAACAAGATTTTAACAATTAAACATTACTTTTACAGATTTTCATCTACTATTTATTTTTGTAAAATAATCTTTTAATGATCCTAAATCAAAAAAATAATCAAAATATTATCTACTTATATTAATTATAAATAGTTTTAGTTTTAGATATTAGAAAATTTTGGAAATTATATAATATTAATTTCTTGTTCTTAACTTGCGATTTATTTTTTATTATATTTTTTCTCACTTCATTATTTGTTGAAGATTTTCTTGAATGAAGATTTTTAATGTTAATAATTGATAGATTAATAATGATAACATTATTTTTATCATAATTCTCAGTTTATTCTTAAATAATTTCAAATTCCATTATTTGAATATATCTATAGAAATATGAAATTAATTATATATTTTTATATTAGCTATACAAAGAATTCAGTTAATAGGAATATATTGTATTGGTAATTCTAAATTTACTCACTTTAAATGATAAATAAATTGATTTTAATCTTCAACCTTAACTTTAATATTATATTAATTAGTAGCAAATGATAATTAATTCAACAAGTTAACGAAAACTTAAACAAAATAGAGTTACTTAATTTAAAAGTCCAATAATAATCCCTTCTAGTTAACGGATCTCTCCAGTTGCTTCTGGATTAAATAGTTTAAAAAACTTACATAGCCATAAAGGATCTTCGATTGATATCAGTAACCTAACTCGATTAATGAAACCTACAAAATTAACAGAAGTAAATGATTAAAATAGGTTAGTCAGTGAATAATTTATAAATTTAAGTTTGGCTAGCAAAAGCGAAAGAGAATATATAAGTGACAACTGAAAATAAATTACAATTACCTAAGAAACATATTAAATTTCCAAGTTAATAGTTCATGAACTTTAAAGAGGTTGTTCATACATCAATAAGTCCTAAAATAAATAAAGAAACTTTGTATAGCAGAAATGCTTTTAATTTTGAGTTCATCATTGGAATAGGTGGTTTTGGAAAAGTTTGGAAAGTTCAACATAAAAAAACAGGATAAATATTTGCTATGAAAGAGATGTCAAAAGCATTGTATATTAATAATTAACTATAGAATTGTTACAAAGAAAAGCGTACATTCTGTAATGAATGAAAGATAATTATTAAGTTAATTAAAGAATTCTTTTATCGTTAATATGAATTCTGCTTATTAAGATCGTGAAAATCTTTATTTAGTGATGGATTATATGAAAGGAGGAGATTTAAGATATCATATAGGTAAAATGAGAAGATTTAATGAATAATCTACAAGTATAATGTACATCAATTTAATAGAATTTTTCATTGCTAGTATATTACTAGGATTGGAGTATATTCATTCAAACAAAATTATTCATCGAGATATCAAACCAGAAAATTTGGTTCTTGATGAAAAAGGATATGTACATATAACAGATTTTGGAATAGCCAGAATTGCAAAACCAGAAAATAATAGTGATACTAGTGGAACACCAGGATATATGGGTAATGATAAACAAAATATAATTATTTAGCTCCTGAAGTTATGTGTAGACAAAATCATACTTATGCTGTTGATTATTTTGCTTTAGGAGTTATAGCTTATGAATTCATGCTTGGAAGAGTATATTTATATATTAATTTATAAGAGACCATACTTAGGAAGATCTAGATAAGAAATTAGAGATTAAATCATTGCAAAATAAGTTTAAATTAAGAAGACAGAAATTCCTGATGATTGGTCTTTAGATGCAGCCGATTTTATAAACAAAGTAATTTTTATTTTTTTATATAGCTTTTACAACGAAAACCTTAAAATCGTCTAGGATTTTCAGGAAGTCAAGAAATTAGAGATCATCCATGGTTTTCTTAATTTCCATGGAATAAATTATAAAATAAATCTTTAACACCTCCTTTCATTCCTAATGTATTTTTATATTTTGATTAATTCTAGGCTACTGATGATAACTTTGATTAAAACTAAATTATTATAGAAGATGAAGAAAATAATGAATTAATTTAATCCAATATTCTTATATTAAGAGATTAAAATATATAAGGTAAATAATATTCTATTTTAGATCAATTCTAAGGATACGAATTTTATTAGCAAACAAATTCTTCATCTACAGAGTAATCTTCCTGTTCTTCTACCAAACATAGTCGAAATCTTAGTGATAGGATTTAGTTGGCTGATAAAAGGAAAATAATATGATCAAATTTTAGTTTCAAATCTGCAAACATTTTGCTTTCATTTTATTTAAATAAATCTTACTATTGTTTTTTATTAATGAATTAGTTCAATATTAACTTCAATCTTTATAGTAAATTTATTATTAATATTTCATGCCTATAATCAATCTTACCTTTTCTTAAATCATATCATTATCTATTGTATTTCATAATAATCTTCTATTCATTTAAGTCCTAAATAATATTGCAAACTCCTTATATCAAATCTTGAATTTTTTACATCACTAAAATCCAAAATCCTTAGGTACTATTAGAATTTGAAAGGAAAAATCAATATATACTTTAAAAGAAAAAGTTCCACTTTTTTTGCCTCTTTTTTATTGTTTTCAAATAAATAACTTTATCTCTTTTTATTAAAATTAATTATAGTGATTATTTAGGTAAGATTATTATTTAGGAACAATAATTTTACCCTAAATAAAATAGATATCTGATAAGCATTGAATATTTATCAAAGAAATTAGAATAACAATAAAAATCAGAATACAATCTAATCTAATCTTTTGATTTTGAAATTGTTAAATGTAAATATATTTGAATAAGTTATCAAAAATTATATTAGTGATGCTAAATGTTTATTAAAAAGTAACTCTTCAAACTTTTTCTAAGATAATTAATAATTACTTAGATCTAGAATAAGTATATTTGAAAAAAAATAAAGCATAACCTCTGAAATATACATAAGCTTAACATTTAATAACTAAGTAACATATTTATTCAACAGATTCATTTTGAAAGGAAAATGTTTATACAATAAAAAGTATTAAGCAAATTTATCTATAAAAAATCGTTAAACAATCAAGAAAAGCTTAAGATAATCTTAAAAAAATTTTGATCATTTCAATTCAAAATAATTGTTACGCACTTTGATTTTATTTCATAGAAATAAGATTCTTTAATTAATATAAATACCATAAAATGAACTTTGATTTTTTTATTAATAAATATAATGAATAATCTTGATTTTGTATAATAAGTTGGATTGCCAGCCATTAAATTACTTGAATTATTGAAGGATCTTTTGGAAGAATTGAACTATTTAAATGATGATGAACTTCTTCTCTAAAAAAATTAAAAAGTCAATATTGAGGATCCATTTAATTTTTTAGATCTCAAAAGCTGTACGTTAGAATAAGAATATTCAAATGAGCTTTTCTATCCTGTTATTATTTAAGAAAAAGGAAAAAAAACAAAAAAAAATAATTATATTTTTGAGAATAATTAAAAGCAATATTAGTGTGGAAATTGCAAAAAAACATTTGAAAAATACCGCTCTTTGGGTGGTCATATTTAAAAAAGACATAAAAAAGATTTAAACTAATAATCTCTGGCTTGTAGTTTCTAACTTAGAAAAAGATTATAAAAATGAGTAGTTAGAATTTGATTTTAATTTATATCATAAATGCTTATTATTAAAATTTATAAAATAAATATCCATTATATTTGATACACATTTTAATTTTTCATATGCATTATTCAGTTTTCAGAAGAGATAATATCTTGATTAAAATTATATACTTTCAATTTATAACAAAATAAAATCTTTATCATAAGTAATAAAATAATTGTTAATATTTTAATATTAAATTAAAGTTTTTTATAAAATATAATTGAATATATCATATTTATATATACACTTTTGTTAAATGACTATATAGAACTAATAATAAAACAGAATAAAGATTGTGTTTCATTTAAAAATAGAACAAGAAAGAAAGCTCAACTTAAGCTATTTTCTTAAATCAAATAAATGGTAAACATCTTATGAAAAGAGAGATTTAATGAAGGGATAATTTTCTTACCTAATTGATATTAAAGAAAATAAAATTTTTTCTGTCTTTTATTACTTAGTAGATAAATTATAACAATATTACAAAGTGTTTTTTGATTATTTATGATTATTCTTAAAATTATTAACATAATTAAATAATTAAGTAATTTACTTTTGATTTCTTATGAATCCTTTGAAGCTTTTCTAATTTAATTTTACTTTCTATTGTTAACTTTTTAAAAGGAAAGCTCTTTCATTGACAGATTAAATCTGGTACTAAAAAATTAAAATTAATACTAATCAAAGATAAAAAATAGTACTGTATTTGTTATACATAGCTTTCAAAAGTAATTTCAAAACTAAATAAAAATAAAATCATAATCTCTTTTGGGAGATTAATCAGACTAGAATAAATAGTAACTATAATATTGAACATTTAGAAAAGTCTGTAAGAATTAAAATAATTTCAATTAATATTGTTAAACCTTAAGATCTTTGAATGGACTCTTTAATTTTTAAAAACTTTATAACTAAGTAATATAATATAGATGGAATATTATATTTCAGAAAAATTGATATTAAAGTTGATTATAATTTAATCTTTATTTAAAAACTTCTGTTATAATTATAAACGGATTCCTTTGTCTTCAGTATAGAAAAAAATTGCAAATTTAATTTTCTTTGTATGATATTTTATATTCTGTCATTCAAATTTTGGTACTTAATTCATCAAATTGAAAGAAAAATTTGACTTTAAAAAATTTTCATTGGCTAACTTAAATTTTATGTTAATGTAAGCACAAATAAATATTTTTCTCTTTATAGATTATTATAATTTATTTTCATTGATAAAAATAGTTGTAATATAGAATAAATATAGTTCAACTTATTAAAATAAGATTGGATTTATGTATAGAAGACTTTTTTAATATGGATCTAGAAGGATTTGTTAAACCTACATTGAGAATGGGATTAATCCAATATAAATTAGAATGTCCTTTTAATTTTTCGATTGTCTTTCTTATTTAAATTACAGTCTGCCATGGTTTATAATCACAGACAATTAAATTTTCATTAAATGAGATTTTAGTTTCATCAATTTCTGTTAAATCATCTAAAGGTATATCTTCAACTAGTATTTTTTGGTGTTGACTTAAAGGAGCCATTTTTTCTATTTTGAACTTCGGGGATTGTGAAATCATTAATTTAAAAATAATTTTATAGATTTTCAGATTCTAATTGATCAAGTTATTTTTCTAAAATAATGCGTAATAATTACAATATTACAGATTTTTAAAATAGAATAGAAAATTAAAATGCAAGAAAGAGTTAATTAGAAATATTTTATCAATAAAATGAAATTAGCCTTATATATGTATGTTTTTTAAAATGAAATTTAGTAATAAAGAATCAAAAGAAATGAAATATTTTGGTTTATCAATTTTTCATCTTAATTAATTGATAAATAATGATTAATAATGATTAATAATGAAATTCGTTTTATTAATATATTTTGGAATATTTGTTTAATAAATAAAAAATTCTGGAAATTTCTATAGATATTAGATTATTATAATATGAGTTTAGAGATTGTATCTGGAACTTACTGAATGAAAAGAAACTTAATAATAAAAATAGAATTATAATAATTGATAAATAAAGTTAATTTTTATGGTTTTTCATTCACTCAAACTCCATAATTCAAGTGTTTTTATACTAAAATCATTAGTAACAGTTAATAAATCATTTTTATATGTTTCACATTTATTTGTATTCCCTGTAGTTAATGATTGATTAATATAAAGACCAAATTAATCACCACATCCAATAGCGAATCCATCTGATTCACAAAAAATAAAGTAATTATTTGTTTCTGTCCATCGAAATGCTTAAAATTCATTTTACTTTTAATAAATTTGTAATATTACTTTAAGAGTCCATAAAAATGTTTCTCCATTTCCAAAAAACTTTCCAAAAGTTAATTATAAAGATTCATTTAAATAAGCTCCAAATTTACATTCATTTACATCTTAGATAACTAATATTAATGGAGATCTATTTTCACATTTATGTAATAAAGTTTAAAATGAAGAACCGTTTATAATATTAGAAAAAATTAAAGTCCAATTTGAAGTTTTATAAATTGATGGAATATGTGCAATAATCTTTAATATAAAAAATAATAAAAAATACCTAATTTAATTCATCATTATCAAAAATTTTAGATTATTACATCATCTAAGGTAAATAATCTTAAGCTCCCCATATATTATTAATTCTTTTTAATAATTTATCTGTAAATAAAGAATCTTAAATATCAAAGAAAGGAATTATAGTTAAATTTTGTTCTTTTGATTATTATTGATCCTCTAACATTTTTTATGATTTAGTTTTCACAACCTAAGTTAGAATTTCATAGAGTTCAATACTTAATTAGATATGTTCTTTTTAATTTTAATCATTTTGTATCTTTAGATTAGTTTAATTAAAATACTCTAAAACTTAAAATTGGTATTATTTCAACTAATTTTTTACTAGTTACATTTGAATTAACATGAATGAGTATTAAGTAATCTTTAAAAGATTTGTTTGAACTTTTAGCAATCCTCATAGGCATCTAATTTAATTCTACTTATCTCACATCTTTTGTCATCAAACAAGCTTAAAAGTTTAAAATGCTTTGTTCTTTAATTAAATCAATTTTTACTTTAACATTTTTTAACTATTTCTTTATTAAGATCAGTGAAACTTGGATCAAAAAGAATAATATCATTATTTATTGTTAAAACTCCTTCTATACATCCATAATTAGTCACATAATAAACATTAACTATCAATATTAATAATTAAGATGTATACATTTTTTTGTTTATCCTTTAGACATTATTTCATCCATCAAAATACGTCCAAAATATGAATTCTAATTTATATTATTTACTGTTGAATCTGTTAAATCTAATTAAGAGTCTTAATTTTATGGATTTGGGAGTTTAATTCTCATTCCAGGAACAAAACATTCAGGAGATATATCATTTAATTTTAATATTCTATTCTAACTAATCATTAAAGAACTTATTACTTAATATTAAATTTTAATTCAAGGCCAAATAAAGTATCATTCTCTTAAATTATATAATCAATCAAATTAATTTATTCTGGTTATTTTAATTACTAATCATAATTATCTAAGTATATATTTTCTATGCTTTATAACTTAATATCTAAATATTTATATATATTTAAACCTATATATTCTTGTTCTTCTCCTTTTATTTATTTTTCATAAATTGGAAAATGTTCATTTGAAGTAAATTCAAAAATAAATGTTTCATATTATGAATCCATTTTTATGTCTTTAATTTCAGTATTTGGTTTATTAGTCTATTAATAAAATAAAAGAATACTGGTGTTCCATAGAAATAATTAAATATATTCCTCATTATTATAAATAATAAAACTCATTATTATTATTATTATTATTAATAAATCAATTTATTAAAACTCTTAAGTATGAAATGAAGTTTATGAATTTCAATTTTAATTATGATTATTTGATCATACATTTATTTAATCACTTTAATCTAATAAAAAATAATGAAAATAATCATTTTCAAATAAAATAAGCAAAAAAGATATTTTTTATATGAATTCCTAAAAAATACCATAAATATATGTATTTTGTTAAATGTATTGTTTATGTATTAATGCTTTATCAATGATGATGGTGTCCATGTGCTTTAGGTGTTGGATTTCCAGTTTTAACATAACCTAAAACTTAAGCTGCCTTCAAATAATTAATGCCTTAGCATTTCTTATCCAAACAGAATTGTACATAATCCTTTTCTTAAATTTTGAAGCATGTTCTATAACATAATTCTAATTGATAATAAATTGTTTTTACTATCTTCCCAATTGTTATCATGAAGGTATTAATTTCTTAGCTTATCCTATATTGTTTATTATTAAACAGGGTAGTCAGGTTAATCATCCAATCCATGAAATGACGATAATAAATCAAAGAAATGAATATGTCCTTTATGGAAGACTTCTGGATTTTGAGGTGTATAAGCTGTTGAATTCGATCTCATAATTATTTATTTAATTTAATATTTTATAATTAGACTTATTCATTCTCTACTTTCAAAAATTCTTATAAATATTTTATATCTCTTTTCCTAATACTATTTATATCTCTTTTTTATATTACTCATACTATACTTAATATTTTATTTCACTATTTTACAAGAATTAAATATAATTTTATATTTACATGAAAACTAAGATAGTGTCTTTATTTCTAAAAAGAGAACATCTGATATTAGTTTCAAAAATGCTCCAAATAACTGATAATGCTAATGATTAAGAAATACATATTTAAAAAATTGATTCCAAAAACTAAAAATCTGAAAATAGAATTCTAAAAACAGAAAGATGGCCATAATAAGATTTAGAATACTTTCAGAATTGTTTTCTTTAAATAGCAAATTTAACTTTTTCTTATTTCAAATTTCACTTACCAGCAAATTCAGCTCTACAAATTAAAGAACATATAAAATTTATTCATGTTATAAAGTAAATCAATTTTGGTGGAGTAACAATAGAAGAAGTATTCAAATAACAACGAGTAAACTATTATTTTTATAGTAGACTCGACTCAACTTAGAAATATCCAAAATTACTAAATCTATAAAACTCATAGATGAACCTATTATGTCAAAACTTATGAATACAAAAATAGATCTATTCTAAATTTAAACAATTTAAGATAAATATTTCTTTCCTAAAAATAATGACTTTATTACACCTTATTTAATTCTTAATTTAAAATCACACATCCCAAAAACAACTTTAAGATATTAAAATAAAGAACTACAATCAAGTATTACAAGTTTAGAAGATATTCCTCCTTTTTAATTAATGAATTCTAATCTCATATAACCAATTCTTAATTATGAATCATTTAAAAATGGTTACGAATATAAATTCAATAAACTTATGTAAAGAAATTCACTGGTTTAATATACTATTAAAAAATATTAAAATAAAATCAAATAATATGAAATTAAACCTGAACATAATCGCACAGAAGATTCCCTTAATGAAATCAAAAAAATATTTTGTTCTTAAATTAAGTAAGTATATGAAAATAAAATAAATCAAATCTTCATTGATTCTAATATTAAGTTTATAAATCCTACAAATTATGAGAGTCCTTCTCTAAAAGTTACTCCATTTTAGACAGTTAAAAATTTTGAGTCTGTAATAATGAATCAAATTAAAGAAAATTAAGAAAGTCAAGAATTTATTCCTTCTCAAAACGTAAATGAAGAATAAACTATCCCAAAAACCTTTGATTTTCCATAAAATCATGATTTAATATCTCTTAGCATTTCATAACAGTGTCTTAAAGACTCAATGATGATGTATTTTTAAACATAAAAAAATTTATAAATATCTGAAGATAAATCATCCAACAAATTAGAATAAAGATTAATTAAACCAACACTGTAATCACTAGACTTTAAGTAATCTGAATTATAAAATTAAAGTAGCAGTAGGTTTCATAGAAAAATTTTTAATTTAAATATTCAAGACAAAAATGATAATTCATAGTTAAATAATAAATTTTTAAATATTCAGCATTAAATAATAGAACCTTCTACTAAATAACTAGAATTCTAAAATTAAAAAGAACCTCCTACTAAATAAATAGAATTTTTAAATTAAAAAGCAATTTTATCAAACAGAAATCTTTAATAAAAATCTTTAGATAGAATAACTTTAAAGCCACTAGTGTATTAAACAGCAAGATTAAAAGAAATCAGAGATTCAAATAGAGAAAAAAAAGAGTCTTCTTTTCCATATATAAAAGAATCACTACCTAATATTTAATAAGGAGCAAATGATTTTGAATAAGAAAAATTAAAAGAACATGAGTCAAAATTTTCTTTATAAGGTGGTTTATAAAAACGTATTTAAACAAATGAAAAAGAAGAAAACCCTGTTAAGGAAATATTATTATTCTAAAAAAAAAATTGTAATCTAAAAAATCAAATATAAAATTAACTAATTTTGTTAACTCGTTCTGAGTAAATATTAAATACTTTGATGTCAAATGGATAAATTAAAGGAACAGAACTATATTAATAATTACTGTAGCCAATAAAAATTCATTCAAGTGCAAAATTTTTAACTCCTAAAAGTAACAATCTAATATCTAGAACAAAATTTAAAAAAATATACCAAGATAGCAATATGTTCAGCCTTAAATGAAATATTAATTTATATCTTATTTCATTATCAATTAATAATTATAATAATTTCAAAAAAACACAATCGAAAAATAAATACATTTTTCCAATTTTGTGAAATCCCATTAAACTTTGAATTTCATACAAAAATAGATAGATTAATTGAAATTTTTATTAAATGTTTCTTTTTGATTAATTAAAATAACTATATTAATTTTTGATAATAGTAGTAAATTTTTGTTTTTAGATTTAATTAATCTTTATTTAAAAAAAGAGATATTACAACAAATAATTTTAGGAAGTATGAGTAAAATTATAATTAATTTTACGATGTTTACAAAATCATATAAAATTAGAATTTTGTTTATTAAATTATTAAATATTTTACTTTTCTCATTAAAAATAGAAATGATTAAATCATAAAGAGAATCATAAGAAAGGTTAAATTAAGAGTTTCCATTACTTTCCCCAAAGAAATCTTTTTCAATGGTAAAAAGTAATAATATTATTCAAATTTCTTAAAACTCTTAATAATCTATACTAAGAAAATCACTTAAATCTTAATAAGCATTAGGAACACTTCTAAATAATAAACTAAATTTAGATTATTAAAGTCCTGAAATAGGTTTAAGAAAATCATTTAGATAAGATAAAAGTTAATTATGTTCTTTTATTCCAAATAAAAGAGCTATGTTGTAAAGTTAATGCATTGATGTTTCTTCTTAAATTAGATCTATTTCTTTTAAAGAAACTAACTTAATGTAAGTCCTTAATTAGATTTCATATATAATAAATGAGTTAAAACAATATAAAAGCGAGAAAGGTTTAATTTCATTAATCGAAAAAGAAATTTAATCAAATTCACGCTTTCAAGATCTTTCTTTTCTTTTTGATTAAGTTAAACTTAAAGAACTTGTTTCTCCAGAACAATTATTTAAAAGAATCTACAAATAATTTACTTATTCTTCTGATAATAGAACAATAATTAGAAGAAACAAATTAGATTAAAATTTCCTTTAATTATTAACAGAATTTCTTAATAAACTTGAAGACTTATATCGAAAAGTACATGAATCATAATTTTTGGGATTATATGAATCTATGAAAACTTCTAGAATTAAGCTTTTAAGTATTTTTTTTTATAATTAAGATAAGGAAATTGAAGTCTAGAATTTGTTTACTTCATAATAAAAGAAGGATTCATATTAATAATTCTAGACATTTCTTTCATCCAAATTTACTTTAAACAAAAGAATCTTGGAAAGTAAATTATTTTAAGATATTAACGAACTTGAAGAAAAAAATGGCTAGTTCAAATATATTGATTAGAATAATAGATTTATTTCAAACAAAATTGATGATATTCTTAAAAATATAAAATATTGAATTCTTGATAAAAATAATTGGCATGATGATAACTTTATTATTTATTAAATCCTTCTAAGTATTATCTCTAAAATTATTTATCTTTCAAATATTTCTATCTTAATTTTTATATTAAAATTTGTTAATCTTAATTTTTAGTATTTTGATACATGAAGTATGTTAAAATAATCTTAGTATGTTCTTAATTTAAAATAGATTAAGTAGAGAGATAAATAAATTATAGAGTGATTATATGTTTCTAATAAATCTTCTGTCAAATAAAATGGCTTCACCAAACCTTAAATTATAAGTAATCTAAAGGCATAAAGAATATCATTAATTTTTTTAAAGTTCAGCTTGAATATTTCCTTATTGATAGATTCGAAAATTTATTTTAATTTATGTAAAATTATACATTTCATTTAAATTAACACTCACATTAAAATAATAAAAATTGAAATTTTTTTGATATTTTGGTAGTTGAAGTTATTTAAGGCAATTCGAGTGAGTTCTCAGTTAAAAAATTGATTTAATTGTATTACAATTAATATTTGCAATTATTTAGTAGTATTGCATCTTTAATATTTATGATTCACATAAATTTTGAATAAAGTCAAAAAATTTTAAATAATTTATAAATTTTATTAAGTTGAAGAGAAGAGTTCTATAAAATTTAAATAAAGGTTGATTTTAAGAGTTGGAATTTAAATTATTTATAATAAAATCAAACTTTACCTGAAGACTTACGAATCTGTTCAATTTTTTCATCAAATTCTGGGATGTCTTCTAAATGACCATTTGAAGATCCACTATTACGTGATCTACATGATAGAGTCTTTTTTTTAGTTTTCTAGATCACAAAATTATATTTAGTAAGAATAAATTAAATTTCTTTACATTAATCATCAATAAATTAAACCAATAAGTATTTTAAATATTTACGTTCTTTCGAGAAACCTTCTTTTTAAATAAATTTATCAATAACAATGAGAGCAGATAATCTTACACATTAAACAGGATCTTTACATAACTCAAATAGTCTTTCAAAGAATAGTTCTTGAAAATCAGTTCTACAAAATAATTTATAACACATCCAACAATAAGATTATCTTTAATTGAATCTTTTAGAGTGGGAAAATGCTCTAATTTATTCTAAAATAACAGTTCTTTATTCCCCTTCTTCTTCGAAAGTTTCAACTAAATGAACTACATTTTTGGCAGCTGTTTATCTTACTTTAGCAACAGTATCTGAACAAAATTTGAATAGAATAGGGGCAATATGAAAAAAGATTGTATCATTATTAAAACATCTGGTAATTGGGAATATAGATGTACAAATAATCTGACGAGTTCTCCACTTATGTTAATCCTTTTAGAAATTAAGTAATAAATCAATAACATAATCTCTTTCTTCAATAGGAAAGATTGAAATAAATTTTGATAGATTCACTACAATGCCATTTCTGACTTCTTATAATTTATCTTAAGCAAGTGTTTCTAAAACATTGATCAAATATTATTTAGATAAATTAGGACCTAATAATTTAGCTACTTCATGAAAACTATAGGCTAATGATATTTTAACTTTCTTATTAAAATATAGAGAAATAATTTACATCTGAAGGATATTTTAAAAGGAATCCATATAAAGGTTCAATCAATTACCAACGATTTCGACCTATAGCTTAGAGTACTCCTGGAAAATAATATGCACATTTATAAACAAGCTATAATTTATTAAAATATCAATTTTACATCTACTCCCATCATATTAATATTTTTATCTAATTAATTCTAATAATATGCTAAAAGAATATCTAATTGTTATTAATCATTCTCAGTAAATTTTATTGTACTAATAAATTCACCTAAATATTCATATGCTGTTTTTCTAACTTCTTTATTTTAATTAGATAAAAAATCTAAATATTTTGGAATTAATTTTTAAGTCTTTATTTAAGCTCCAGCATATTTAGAAATACCTGAAATTGATTTAATACATGCACATTTTATTTATAAAAGTCTATCTTCACATGATCTAAATAAAATAGATTATTTATATACTAAAGAAAGAATGGCACAATTTTTAATTCTATACATTTCTAAGATAGACTTACTGATATATATGGTAATTATTCTATAGCTTTTTCTCTTACAAATTCATTTAAATCTATACCAAGAGATAAAAGTTCTCCACATATATAAGACTCACAATACTTAATTGAAAAGAGAGAAGCTGTTTTACCAAAAGTTTCAGCTGCTAATATTCTATTTTAATTATTTTTTTCATCATGAGCCATTTCAATTAAATGCGCCAAAATTGTATCAACTTTATCAGATTCAATTAAAAAGGGTGCTATTTTTAGTAATTATGTCAAAACTTCTTTTTTAATCTAATCATAATTAAGTAATTTTACATCAAAGTCTTAATGTTCAAGAAATATATTCATGAATGGCAGAACATGTTCTTTTAATTCCACATATCCTGATTATCGTTTCTTAATTTACTCTACAAGAATAGGTAACTATCGAATAACAGACAATTAGATCGAATATGAGTCTTTAACCTTTTAAATAGATTTAAAACTAATTTTACAAATTACTTAAGGATAAATCCTAAATTTCTATATGCATCTTCTCCTATCAATTCAAATATTTCAGCTAAATGTTCTGCATACGCTAATCTACTCTCAGCTCCATTAATTACCTCTCTTTGTTAATTAGTTCTTAGAAACATTTTAATTTCATCAATGCCACCTATGGATCTTCAGCCAAAAAAATCTCTTGCTCTATAGGTTTTAATGTTATATTGATCATCGATTCTTCTTTCAATATTGATTTCATTATGTCTTGTTTCTATTCTGGTATTTAAACATCAATTAATACCATTTGACATTTTAACAGGAGAAACTTCATTACTATTTATCATTAAAATTAAATTAATATATATGATTTCGACAATTTCTGTGTCTCAAAATCAAATAATATTAAGAAAAAATACGATAGATATTTTTATAACTATCATAAGTATTAAATCTAAAAGAATAAAGAGTTTTATAATGAGTAAATAAGAATATTTTCAAAAAGACATTATTATTTTTTAAAAATTCCTAAAAAAAAGATTGGTTTCACAATTAAATTAATATATATTTTGAATATTTATTTAATAATATGATTGATTGTTCAAGTTATGACAGTTGGTTCATTTCTTCCTGTGAAGTTAGCAATATCACTTAATTCTAAACCAAGTTTAATAATATTGGCTAAAGCTGTGGCAGTTTCATGTTTGATATCTACTTATTCAAATTATTCAAAATAAATTCTAATAGTAGCACCTACAGATCCTGTTCCACTTAACCTAAATATAATTCTAGATCCATCTCCAAAAACAAATCTTACTCCTTAATTTTTTGAAACAGATTAATCAACAGGATCAATATAATCATATATATCTGCTTTATTTCCTTCTTTTAATTACTATTTAATTATTAAATAATAAAATACTTCAAAATATTAGAATTTAGTTTTTAAATGTTCCATCATTTTATTTGCACCAGCAGAATCAACTTATTCGTAATCATATCTTGAGTAATAATTTCTACCAAATTATTACCAATGTTATGTGACAATTTCTTCAATTGTAACAAAATGATCAGCATCTTTATTTTTATGTGCTAAAATAGTTAACCATGCTAAAACAGCCCAAATCCCATCTTTTTCTCTAATATGATTAGATCCTGTTCCAAAACTTTCTTCTCCACATAAATTGATTAATCCTGCATCCATTAAATTTCCAAAGAATTTCCATCCTGTAGGTGTTTCAAATAATTTAATTCCATTTTTTAATGCAACCTTATCTAAAGCTCCTGAAGTTGGCATAGATCTAGCTGCACCTAATAAACCATTTTTAAATATTAAATTAGCATTAGCTGCTAATATTGCTAATGAATCAGATGGTGTTACAAAGAATTATCTACCTAATATCATATTTCTATCTGCATCACCATCACATGCAGCACCAAATTATGGAACTGTATTTACATCTTTCTTTTTATGAATATCTAATAATTCAACTAAATCATGAGCATAAGTTAAATTTGGATCTGGATGACCACCACCAAAATCTTCAGATGGATCACAATTTAATAAAGATTCTTTTGAACATCCTAATAAAGTGCCTAAAATATGTTTAGCATAAGGTCCTGCAACACCATGCATTCCATCTAATCGAAATGAAAAATCTTATTATTTAATATTTAATTAATTTTACCTTTATTTTAGAATAAAGTTCTTAACAAATCAAAATCAAACAACTTCTACATCAATTCAGTATAATCTTTAACTG
>CAJJDN010000005.1:127822-283303 GCA_905182985.1 Paramecium sonneborni
TTTAAGAGTTTTTATGTTTAAGCAATCCTATCTTAAAGTACAGAATGTTAATTGCTTTTATGAATTGATAAAATAAATTCAAGTAATTTGATTGTCAATTCAGAATATTTCTTTTCTTATGCAATTTATTTCATATTCTCATGAGATATGAAAATCTTATTAAATTCTCTAGAAAGAAAGAAATTCTATTCTAAAACATTGAAGAACTCTTAAATTAATTATTACAATTTATCCATTTCTTAATTATTATTTTAATAATTAAATAGCTATAAATTATATACAATTATGTATACATATTTATCAAAAGTCGTTTGCTTAAAGAATAAATATTTTCAAGAATTATAAATATTATGTTTTACAGAGTTTATATTAGACATGAATTTATATACTAAGTATCTTAATATGTGAATGAAATATAAATTATTGTCATTTATTTTTTTAATGGACAATTTTTATTTGCAAATGTATAAAAAACCAATAAAATGGAACAGTTAATCAAAAAGCACTTGTTCATCAAAAGAATAAAATAGTAAAGAATTCGATTGGAATGATATTGAAGGTCTATATTAAGAATGCTAATAATAGGATCAAGCTTCAAACGTTACCAACATGATCAAAAGTAGTTAGGATTCAGAGTTAAATATCAAATTAGATCGCCTCATAAGAACAAATAATTAAAGTAGTCTAAGTGAAGTTAATGAAAATGAAGCAACTCTAGAAATAAATGATGATCAAAAAGAAGCAGGTATTGAATTACCATAAAAACCTATATTAAAGCGTAGTAATACATCTTATAGAGGACATACTAAATCACTTTCATAAATAATTTATGAATAAGAAAAGTTTAAGAGATATAGAAATAATAAAAGAAGTGCTAGAACGCTTTCATTAGTTTATCTAAAGAAGTCATTAATGACGCCTCTACTTAAATCGAGTTTACAAGAAAACCTCAAACCAATAACTATTAACTACTTAAATTCATCATACTCTTAGACTATTTATGTTGATAAGAATACATTAGCGTGTGAATTAATTGTTAGAGCTATTTAAGAATATAAAAAAAACTTAAATTTTGATTAGAGCTTGTTAAAATATTCAAATTTTACACTAGCTTATAAATTAACTAGTATTGATGACTTTTGTGATTTTTCTGCCTATCCCTCTTTCAAAGATAGTATTATTGATAAAAAATCTGTTTAAGAGGATGAACATTAATAATTTTAATACATATTTGATAATTTGGATAGAAATTTTAATAGAAAGTTCTTTTATTTGGAATTGAACTCACATGTGGATTTCAAAAATCTTACTTTAGAAATTGCAGATACATCAAGCTTTGGCATAGATTTACTCACTATTGAAATAACTCATAAAACTTATCCTACTTAAATAATTTTATTGTTAGAAGACATAAAAAATAAAATATTTTATAATTTAAAATTTGAAGAAAACGCAACCATTCAAGATATTTATAATTAACTATAAAAAAAAGGTAATTTTAAATGTAATCAAAATGAATGTTTTTTTTTATTAAAATATCCTTGTGTAAATGTTAATAATTTAGAACCTTTAGATATTAAGTTTCCAATCTCTTTATTACCGATTCATTGGTTAATAATATAATATAAATACGATTAAAAAAATACAATCAGTTCTTCTTCAAACAATCTTAATGATTGTTTTATGAATTCTGAATTAAGATTGTCCTCAATTTAAATCATATCACCATCAATTATTTAGAAAGATGATTATATTGATAGAAAAAATGTTTAGATGTTTAACTATGAAGAATATAAATTATTAAAATTAGAAAGTAATGGATCTTTGAATGAAGTAGTAGTTGGAATAGATTATTTTGATTTGTATTACTACTACACTAGTAAAAAACAATAAAAATATACTTTTTATAAGATTACTAAATGGATGGTTTAATTTTTATTAGAAAGTAATTAATCAGGATAAACAAAAGATTATAAAAGAATGCAAATATCATCAATTCTTTAAGTTGGATTGAAAAATGTATAATAACTTATAATTAAATATATCAAGAACGAGGATTAGATA
Source organism: Paramecium sonneborni (assembly GCA_905182985.1). NCBI lineage: Eukaryota > Ciliophora > Oligohymenophorea > Peniculida > Parameciidae > Paramecium > Paramecium sonneborni. The sequence goes on from CAJJDN010000005.1 coordinate 129,887, forward strand.
AAAAAAATAAAATTCATACTTCCAAATGACGATATTGAAGATAAAATTAAATAAAAAGAATAATAAGCAGTAATAAAGAACATTGTTGAAAAGTTATAATTTATAATTTAAGAGAGAAGGAAAAATAATTGTTAACGATGATTAAAATGAATGAATAAACTTGCATATTCTCAATCATAATTACTTAGAAATAATATATTATTATTATTATTTATAATTTCTATTGAATGGAAGAATAAGATAGTAGATAATATCTAGCTTCTAAAGTACATCCTCTTTTTGAGAAATTATTAATTGAATTGCTAATCACAAAACCAGAAGATCCTGTAATATGGCTAGAATGATAATAAGGTCGAATTTATGAGTTAATGGCTACATACAACAGGATAACAATACAGACCTTAAGAAAAGCTAAATGGACCATTATCAAGTACCATTCCTGCTTAATTTTAAAATTCAATGTAATCTGGCACTCCAAGAAGAAGTTAAGTTTAATCTTTACAAAATCCTTTGTTGAACCGATAATAATCAAATCAGCCAGGATCAAATCATCATATTCCTCATCATTAATCTAATTAATAATTATCTCATTAACATTCAAATTAACCAATTAATAGCCAACATGAAATTAATAGTTAATAATTATAACATTAAAACTAATCAAAATAAGCTTTAGAACAAAGTGATTTTTAAGAATAAAGTTTTGAAGCCAGTTAAAATGAAGCAGAACATCAATTTGATGTTGATCCTAAATTTGGTTTTGCTGATCAACCAAGTCCTTCTCCAATTGTTAAAGATACAAAAAACCAAGCATATCCATTTTAAAAATAATAATCTATATTAACATAAAAGTTTTAACCTTAAAGCAATAATAATAAATCTTTTAAAAAAACCTCTACTTAATCAAATCCTGTTTTATTATAACCTGTCACAATCAAAACAGCTTAACCATAAATTATAGTTAATAATACACCGAAAGAATAAATCTAATCATCTTATAACTCTAATTAATAAAATTAATAAAAATTAATTCAATCAAAAGATGAATAAGAAATCTAAGAAAATTAAGCACTTAAAAGAAATTCTTAAACTGATAGTAATAATAAATTTAAAGAATAAAAGTCTAGAATCTTAAAAAAGATCAATAATTGCCATATATTTAAACATTTAAATGATTAATAAAAAGAGGTTGTTGCAAATACTATGGAAGAAAGAAGATTTAAGTAATTAAATTGAAATTAACTTTAGATGTAATGATATTGTAATAAAATAAGGAGAGGAAGGGGATTAATTATTTTTAGTTGAAGATGGTCTTTTAGATTGCATAAAGAAAGATAAATAAAATCATGAAGAAAAATTAATAACTTATTAAATTGGTGATTTTTTTGGTGAAATGGCTTTATTGTATAATGAAAAAAGAGCTACAACCATAATTGCTAAAGAAGATTCAGTATTATGGATATTAGATAAATAAACATTTAATTCTTTTATTAAATAACCTGTTTTTGAAAAGCGTTAAAAGTAGTCAATATTTTTAAATTATTTTTAGATATGATCAAATTTTACAATAGTTTTAAGTTTTGTAATAAATTGATCCATACATTAGACTATTAATTGCTGATGCTCTGCATGTTGTCACTTTTAAAGCTAAAGAAATAGTTTTTAGATAAAATGATTAAGGAGATTATTTTTATTTAATATAAGAAGGTTAATTAAAAGCATTTAAATAAGGAGAAAAAGATGAAATAGAATAATAAGTATATGTATTTGATAAATTTGACTATTTTGGAGAATTGGCTATGTTAAAAGAAATAAAGAGATAAGCAACTCTAGTTTGTGAAACTGATTGCATCTTATTAGGGTTAGATAAACAGTCATTTAAAAAACTGTTAGCTCCTATACATGTATATCTTATAATTATTATTAGGACTTATTAAAATAAAAAATAGATAGGTATAGGAATTTAAGTTTTAATTGATAAATATAAAATATTGATCAATCATGATAATTCATTTTTAATATCTAATAACTCTTATTTTTCCTTAATTTAAATTTATAAATATTCCAATTCTACCTTTAATTATTCTATTGTTTCCATTTATTCATTTCTTTATAATATTTCTTCATCTAATTAGTTTTTTAACAATTAATTTTCTTAAAATAATTAATCTCTTTCTGTTTCAACTAAATAATGCTTTTCTAATTCGTATTTAAATTCAAGTTCTTTTTCTTTATTAATTTCTATTTATTCATCTAGCTTCCTCTATTATTCAATTATTATTTGTTATAATTATGTTTGACTTAAATTCTCATACCCTAGTTAAGTAAATTATTATTAGATTAAGTTTTATTATTCATAAATTTAAGATTCTAACTACTGTGATTATTGTTAAATTTATTGAAGATTTATTTTCAATTCTTCAATATAATTTTGGGTGTCTTGATATTATTTTTCCAATAGTATATATGATTCTTCCTATTTTCTAAGTTATCCATTTAATTCATTTATTTAATATTATTTTTCATAAATTTATTAATTATAATATTCTTAAGTTTCAAGTTCTTTTTAATTAAAATTAGAAATTATAATATCTTTTTCATTAATTTGATCATAAAACTCTTAAAGTTAAGTTTTCATTTATGCTATTAATTCAGCTTCATTTGAATCTTTTTCTCTGATCTAAGATGATGATTAATTATCAAATTATTCGAAAGAGTTATTTTTTTCTTCAATTATTTAGTTTTCGATGAATGATGTTTATTATGATTAATCTCTTTTGTTTATTAATACTACTTTAGAAGTAAGTTAATTTTTTTAAATATCCTAAATTTCTTATTAAAATTAGATAGGATTTTACACTTCTTCAATAACATTTTCTTTGAATAATTCTTGTTTGATTAGCTATTCTGTTTACTTTAGTTTTATAAATGATTTAAAAATTTCACTTTCAAATATTTCTTTTCTAGAAGCTAAATTTTACAAATAGCATTATAATCCATATTTACGTTCATTGATTTATTCAATTGACTTTCCAACTAAAAAAGTTATAAAATTTTTCTTAGGCAATAAAGGCAACTGTTTATACGTCAATTCAAGTGCACGATTCAATTCTTCAAATTGTGAATATCTCTTCTATACAATCCATTATTTAATTCCAAATTTGACTGAAATTTAATAAAATATGGTTGTACCCTCATATGAATAGGAAATAATTTCAATCTAAGATGTATACTATCAATCTTACATTGATTGAATGCTAATCCTGCATTTTGTAAAATAAATTATATAATTTGTTAAAAATTTGATGAAGTCATCATACTATATCATTTATGCCAGTTTCCTAATCTTGTTTCATCTTCTTCATCAGAATCAATTTTATGGTTTTAATTTTATAATTTTAAGATATTCTCCATTTTAGCCTCAATCAATTGTTTTGATTTGTCCTATTCATCTTGATCACCAGCTTTCCATTTTTTAGGAAAATGCCACCATTTAATTAATTCATCCTTACCACCTGTTATAAGAATTTGAGTAGATTCTTACCAAATCAATTTAGTAATGGCTTTTTCATGAGCTTTAAGTACATCTTAAAATAATGAAAGATCATACATTAAGGTTATAAATCAAGCGCATTATAAATAGTAACTGTTCCATCATCATTTCCTACAAATAATTCTCCTCTTTTACTTGACCATTAGACTTCTCTAGTCTTATTATTAATAGTTATTAATTTAAAATACTTTTATTTTAGCTTATATTTTTGTTTTTATTTTTCCTATATTATCTTGTAGACATTTTCCAACATCTAAAACACATATTACACCATCATCATAAGAAACTGAAATCAAATAGTTTTTCTAGTAATCTAAAACTAGGCCTCTTATAAATGATGTATTTGTATCTACAGACAACATAATTATTGGTTGTGCAGCTTTTATATTTAGTATATAGATTTAACCATTTCTATTACCAACTACTGAAATTTATCTCTATTCATTATATGTTAAGAATGTTAATTCATGTTTCCCAATTGAAAAATCTAAAATATTTTAAAATTTAACCTGATTTCAATTCTCCTTAATCCATATCAATTACTTTATAATGGGTATCCTTTGAAATTGAATGAATTTATCCATTTCTATAAAATAAACCCATGATTCTGCTCAAATGAATTTCAATTTCTATGCTTTATTCATATTTTTAGAATGAATCTCTCTCTGAAACTTTTATAAAATTAATATTTCCTGAATCCAATCTAAATTATTCTGTTAATTTAATTACCCGATTAACAAAGTGCATGTAATTGGTTCATAAAACATACAAATTGCTTAAGTATTATACTCTTTAATCCATAATCTTTTATATGAAAATTCTCCCTCTTCTTATTTAATATAACATTCAACTTATCCTACTGGTATAGTCTTAACTTCTGTTTATTCAGAATCCCATGGCATTTTCATATTATTAACATATGCATCCACTCTATTTAAAACACTCATATCTGCTTGAAGAAGGAACATCACTCCTTAATCAGACAATGAAACATCACGTATACCCATTAATGTTTTAGTAGAATGGATTAGATTAGGAGGAATAATTTCTTCACATTATTCAAGCTTATTATAAATTACTATACTTCCAAAAAATCTCGAAGTTATTGAGAATGATATATTTCTCTACGAACTATAAGTTACTATATATATTTTTCTAAACCAAATCTACGATCTTCCAATTATTCTTTTGATTTTCCAACTAAAAATGTTATAAAGGCTTTTTTAGGTAATTCAGGGAGGTCTTAAAAAAGTAATATTAATTTTTTATGCAAATCTTCAAATTATGAATAGCGCTTTGTAATTAGCCATTACTATTTATTTCTTGTTTTAATTTCAATTACATATTGAACATTGGATGACTCTTACTTATATGATGGTATCGTAACCTAAATATATTATTGGATAATAACATTTATGGATTCATTCACAAGTAACATAATTTTAATTAAAAATTAAAGAGTTTTGATAATGATCTAGTGTTTATTTCTAGTTAGTAGATAAGGCAAGACCAGATTGACTAAGTGGTATAATTAATCACTTACTACAAGAGAAAAGCAACGTTTCTTAAAAGAAGTATTACTATCAATCTTAATGTAAAGATAAATTCATTAGTGTTGACACGCGGCCAAAAGATGTGTAATTTCTTAGAATATGTTGAATACAAAATTGTTTATAAACGATATGCATCACTTTATTTCATAGCTATTTGCGACAAAGAGGATAACGAATTATTAATTTTAGAAATAATTCATCATTTTGTAGAAGTATTAGATAAATATTTTGGTAATGTATGTGAATTGGATCTAATATTTAATTTCCACAAAGCTTATTATATCTTGGATGAATTGCTTTTAGCTGGTTTTATTTAAGAGCCAAGTAAAAAAATTATACTCAAAGCAATCACTAGTCAAGAAGCACTTATAGAAGAAGGAAATGATGATCAATCTAAATGATTTATAAAACAAATATATCAATAACTTGTTATTTTTAATATACAACACGAAAATCATTTCATTCAATAATTTTTATTTGAAAATTCAACATATTACACTAGAATTATGATGCTAATTTTCAGAATTTTATGAAATACTACTTTAACATGTCTTTTATCTATTTTTATTCCTATTCTAATCCTCTTAATTATTCATTTTGGTAGAATGACAAAATAAACTTTTATTTTTTCGATGCATCAATTTACTTTTTAGATTTCCCATTTGAGATTTAAAGTCTTATTAAACTAACAATGTTTACTCTATTAGTTATTTTTCGTAATCCTATTATTATTGATAAACTGTATACTTATTATAATAATTTTATTGTTCCTTCATTTTCCTCTGAGTTGCTTTGTAACAGGGATTACATTTCCAACTTTTAAACATTTTAGGAAAAATGAGAGTGACGAGATTTTTTCATTTCTTTATTTATTGTATTTTCATCATCTTTCTTTTTTAAATTACATAAAGTAAATGGTCTGGATAGAATGTATTACATTTTCTCTAAAAAATAATCCTTTATTGGATCTTTTCTTAAATCATAGTATTCAACTAGTTGAGCTATGTTTAAAATTAATTTCGTCAATTCCTAGCCATCCATTTCTTCTTTAAAGAAACTTTATTCTTATCCATTGAGCATAGTGTAATATTCAGAGTTAAATGATTTCTATTAACGGAATGATGACATTAAGATTGATAGTTTTAAAAAATATTAATATTTTGCAAATTTAGATGATTTCAAAATTAAAAAGAGCAAGTATATAGATATTGCTTGCCAATTATGAAATAAATAATAATCTAATTAATATAGATCAAAAATGTTAGAAGATTTTTAAAATATTGGTTAGAATTACTTAAATAATTCTTCTAACAAAAGACTTTAATTATTTTAAACAATGATTCAAATAAAAATAACAACTAAATATCATAAATCAAGCATATCTAGAGTGGGGGGTTTATAAATTTTAGTGAAGGTTCTTGTTGGTGACTTTTTTCCTGGACCTCTCTTTTGTTTTCTTAGCTATAATTTTTCCGTTACTGACTATAACTATTTAGCATAATCATTATTAATAATCTTCTCGATATTTTCCTTCTAATATAAAAAGTCCTAAATAAATAAATGAAATTTAGAAATACATTTTATAATTATTTAATTCCTCTAGGAGTGATTGTTTGATTCTTCATAGTTTCATATTAATAATTCTGATAATAATGTTTTAGATTTTCTTGTCCTGTCGGTGAATTACGTCTTGTACTTGGTGCAGATACAATTAAGGATTGCATAGTGCTTGGTGATTGCATTAAACGCTTCATCTTTTCTATAAAATATTATTTCATTGGATTGTTATTCAAATCATAATATTCTATAAACTATCTATATATAAGAGCTAATTCAGCTATTTCTTCTTATTAAGTATCACCATCTTCAAATTGTTTTTCAAGATCAAGAGCTTTTTGAATTTATGAACGTGAAGGTGAAGTCATATAAAATTAACAACTAATTAATTAATGATAATGTAATTTTAAATCATAGGCAAAAATGGTGTAGGAAAAAGAACTCTTATTGAACTATTGTAATAGCATTTTCAGTTAGAATTGGTTACATCTAGAGCTGATGTTGCAATCTATTTATTTGACATTAGTGATCAAAACAGCTTAGAGTACTTAAAAAATCGTTACAATCCAGAAATATAAAATAAGAGTACATATTTGGTTGGCAATAAACTTGATCTCACAGATCAAAGAAAAGTTTCGAGTAAAAATGCTTCATTTACATCTACAAAGGTGAAAATGCCCATAAATTCTCTGCAAAGTATGGCATGAGCTACCATGAAATATCCTGTATTACCAAATAAAATGTTAGTCATCTTATTTATGTAAATATTATTAATTTATACATTTAGACTCTTTAATTATAAATGTAATAAAGTGGAAATATCTCTTATAGATAATAAAAGTCATCTACAATTTCTGTTCTTAAATTTAATCGAATTTCATTAAAAAATGCCAATGTTTCTCATACTGAAAGTGAAGTCTCACCAAATTCAATTAGAATAGATAATTCATAAATAAATAATAACCAAAAAATTAATTCTACACATTCATTCAGATAAAATGAATTCAATGTCAATTAATCTTAAATTCATTTAAGAAGAGTCTAAACTTATATTTAAGATGATTAAGATTCACCTTTAAAAAAAAAAATAGATGATCTAAATAATTCTAATCTTAATAATTCATTAACTAGTCCATAAATTATAAAAGATTAAATTATAAGTTTCTCAAATGAAAATACACATAACAAGACTTTATAATAAACATAATCTAAATAATAGACTGAAGTTAATTTAAATAAATTAAATTAAATTAGCATTGATAACACTCCTAAAAATTCAAGAATTAGTAAATGGATTGATAATGATACAAATAAAAATTAAACTTAAAATTAAAATTCTTAAGTAATTTTTTAAAGATCTCCTTCTAAACTATAATCTTAAATTTATACAAGTAGATCGGCATTTAATGAGATGAATAACTCATAAGATAAATTTACAACTATTTAAGATTAAATGAAAAATGGATTAGATTAATTTAAATAATTTTTAGCAGAAATTTAAGATAAGAATTCAAATGAATATTAAAATTACATCTAAATTAAATTTGAAAAGGTTTTTGATAGTTTCAATTAAGATTTATTTTAATAAAATGAAAAATAGCTAAAAACAGAAAAAATGCCATAAAAAAAAGATTCTATAAATATTTATGAAATATCTGAATTAATAAAATAAGAAAATCAAATTAATAATAAGATAAAATCATTTCAAAATAATTATTATCATCATTAAATTAAATCTCCTCCAATAACAAATCAATAAAATAATTAATCTAGTTAAGATTATATTTCTAAAATGACTACTAATAAGTCATTCAATCAACCTTCTAAAAGTACAAATAAAAATACCCTTAGAAATAAATCTCAAACAGGTATCGTAGTTTAATTAAGAGAATAAGTCAATACATAATTTAATAGAACTCCAGAAAGATCTTTAAATTATAAATCTATCACTCCAAATAAGTAACTCATTAAATGTGTTGATCTTGATGATAATAATAATTAAAAATTATTCTCTCTCTAATTTAAACTTAAAACAGGTAAAGCTATTAATATAGTTATGAAAAAAAATGATAATCTAATCAAAATTGCTCAAGAAAATGCTTAAAAATATAAACTGGAACATAGTGCATATCTTTAATTACTTAAAATTTTAAAAGATAAATATAGAACAATTTTAGAAAATGATCATAAGTGATACTTGATATATCTATATATAATTATTTGATTAAATTTTAATTATGTCCAATAGAAGCAAGTAGAATGCATCAAAAGGCCCAGGTAATTTAAATTATTTACATAAGATAAGGGATCTTTTCCATTAGATCATTTTCATGAGTGTGATAATGAAGCTAAATAATATAATGTATGCATCCAAAAACATGAAAATATGCCAAAGAGATGTAGAAAATATTAAGTTGATTATTTATAATGCAGAATGAATAATGGTCTTATGGATAAAGAAGATTTGAGTAAATTAGGTTTAGGACCAGAAGTAAAGATTTATTCTAATTCAAGACATCTTGGGAATCAGAAGAATAGGAAAAATAATTTTTATTTGATAAAATCAACAGAATGAAAACCAAAGCTATGGAAGAAGTATCAAGAAAATAGGAATCATCAAATAAACAATAAGAGTGAGTTATAAAAATTGCTATCAATTTCAGCTCTCAATTTAAAGAGTTATTTTCAATTTATTTCTTTTCTTGTTACTTATGGTACTCTCAATTTTTCTTATATAAATAATCTTAAAAAAATGATAATTTTACGTATTGGAGTCTGAAATACATAAACTAAAAACTCTTTATCTATTTGTATGTTTTTAATAAAATTATTTAAGCTTTTAAATTATTATATGACAATTGTTGTTAATTATTTTAAACACTAAAGTTTTGCCATATAAAAATTTGCTTGATCATTTTAGATTAACATTTCCGGTATAGTCTAGTGGTTAGGATATCAGGTTTTCACCCTGGGGACCCGGGTTCAATCCCCGGTATCGGAAAAATTTTTTATAATTTTTATTTGATAATAAGCTATGTCTTTAATTTTTCAATTAAATTATAGGAAATTCGAATAAAGTCTTGAAAATTTTATTTCCATCTATGAATCATATTAATACTTAAGGTTATTTATTTTTTTTGATATGAGAATTTATTGATCTGATTAATTCTAATTTTATGAGATTATTTATATCATATCTAAAAATCTTATAATTTTACATGATTAAAAGAAATTATAATAGAAATATTATCCTAAATCAAAAATTCTGCAAATAATTATATTATAAAAAAAAGATACATTTTAAAATAGAGAAATATCAATTATTTATTTAGATTTATTACATATAATTGTAAACATTGAGAAAATTCTGATATAAAAAATTCATATTGATAATAAGTAAGAGTTTTTTGAGAAATATACATACATTCCAAAGTAAGAATATTTATTTCTTAAAAACATTTCTTTTTCTTATGTTGAAGAAATTAGAGTGTAATAATGAAAACATTGATGAATTATTGAGATTGAATTTATAAATGCTTTCTATAAGCTCAAAAAAAAAATTAATAAGTCGAGTAATAATTTATGATAATCTTCTGTCTTACTTACTACTCATAGTAAATTTTGTATGAGTTTATGAGAGGATTATAGCTTGTAAAATTCTATAAAAATCTTATATTGAATGGTTTAATTAAAAATAGTTATGAAAACAGTAGATTTCATAATATTTTTAGAGGATATCATGAAGTTCTTTGATAAATTTAATAATTATTATAATAATTAATTAGATCAAATAATAGATTTCTAATAAAAACTTAAATTTTATATTTTGGTATAATGAAATAGAAGAAATTTAGTTTAGAGAATAGTTTTAAGTTTATTAGGTTATATATAAGTATAAAAGTAGTAAAATACTAAGTGATAATTATTAATTATTTTAATTTATATAAAAATTACAACAAAATGGNCGTATTGGAGTCTGAAATACATAAACTAAAAACTCTTTATCTATTTGTATGTTTTTAATAAAATTATTTAAGCTTTTAAATTATTATATGACAATTGTTGTTAATTATTTTAAACACTAAAGTTTTGCCATATAAAAATTTGCTTGATCATTTTAGATTAACATTTCCGGTATAGTCTAGTGGTTAGGATATCAGGTTTTCACCCTGGGGACCCGGGTTCAATCCCCGGTATCGGAAAAATTTTTTATAATTTTTATTTGATAATAAGCTATGTCTTTAATTTTTCAATTAAATTATAGGAAATTCGAATAAAGTCTTGAAAATTTTATTTCCATCTATGAATCATATTAATACTTAAGGTTATTTATTTTTTTTGATATGAGAATTTATTGATCTGATTAATTCTAATTTTATGAGATTATTTATATCATATCTAAAAATCTTATAATTTTACATGATTAAAAGAAATTATAATAGAAATATTATCCTAAATCAAAAATTCTGCAAATAATTATATTATAAAAAAAAGATACATTTTAAAATAGAGAAATATCAATTATTTATTTAGATTTATTACATATAATTGTAAACATTGAGAAAATTCTGATATAAAAAATTCATATTGATAATAAGTAAGAGTTTTTTGAGAAATATACATACATTCCAAAGTAAGAATATTTATTTCTTAAAAACATTTCTTTTTCTTATGTTGAAGAAATTAGAGTGTAATAATGAAAACATTGATGAATTATTGAGATTGAATTTATAAATGCTTTCTATAAGCTCAAAAAAAAAATTAATAAGTCGAGTAATAATTTATGATAATCTTCTGTCTTACTTACTACTCATAGTAAATTTTGTATGAGTTTATGAGAGGATTATAGCTTGTAAAATTCTATAAAAATCTTATATTGAATGGTTTAATTAAAAATAGTTATGAAAACAGTAGATTTCATAATATTTTTAGAGGATATCATGAAGTTCTTTGATAAATTTAATAATTATTATAATAATTAATTAGATCAAATAATAGATTTCTAATAAAAACTTAAATTTTATATTTTGGTATAATGAAATAGAAGAAATTTAGTTTAGAGAATAGTTTTAAGTTTATTAGGTTATATATAAGTATAAAAGTAGTAAAATACTAAGTGATAATTATTAATTATTTTAATTTATATAAAAATTACAACAAAATGGCAAAACATTGGTTTACGACTCTACCAAGCAATTATTTCATGAGATAATCAAGAAAGGGAGGAAGACGTGAAATCTTATTTACAACTTTAGGTATAAAATTAAGTTGAGAATATTAGCATTGGGATTAGCTCATTTTGGTCTATTTGAACCATTAAGAAATTCATATTATTAAAGAGGTGTAGTTCCAACATGGGAAAGATCTGTTGTAAATGGATAGCCATGGACTATTTGAGATAGCAATATACGATAAAATTATAAATAATAATACAAAATATAAAAAATATTTATTGATATTTCTGTCTGTCAGTCATGGCCCCCACCAGTTATATTGCAAATAAAATAAAATAAATTATTTTATGGCTTCCTTATCAAGTGAAGGTAGCGCCAAAGATAGTGAAACTTTAAAAGAATTATTGAAATAGAGACCTAGAATCTAAAAAAAATAACAAGCACCTAGAATTAATAAATGTAATTCAAATCCTTGTTGGAATCAAGAAGATTTAAAGAAATTAGAAAAATGTGTTTCTATTTTAGGAACTGATTTCGATTTAATATAGTTATTATTTAAGAATAGAACTAGAAAATAAATTATGGTTTGTATTTTTTAAATTGATTTAAACACAATAGAACAAATACAAAAAGTCCAAAATATAATATGATCGTAAACATAAAGAGAAATTTTTAAGAATTCAAGAAGCATTGAAAAAAGAATAGGAAGTGTAGAGACAACGTTTAGGAAGCATAGATTCAATAGATTTAGTAATAAAGTTTAAGATAAATTAGAATATTGCTTTAGATATACATTAACTTAGCACAAAAAAGGAGTGATTATTTTATATTAATAATATATTAAATAATATAATAATGAAAGGAGCACATAAATAATTTGCAAAGACAATGGAGACAAGTCTTGGTGAAAATAGAGTAAAATAATAGTAAAGGTCATTGTAAGAAGGACATTAAGAAATAATAAAGAATTTAATGTCAACAATAATAGGGAAACCAACAATTGTAGAAGCTTAAAGAGTTTTAAGAGTTTTGGATTAGCTGATTTAAAATTTGGAATATTGTCTATATTTAGATACAGAATTTATAGGACGTTTTCAAACTGGAAAGTTTTTAAAAGATGCAAAGTAACCGCTAACTGAAGAAACTATGAAACTTTTATAATCTTAAGCTGAAATAGAATAGAAATATAGACCTTATGCAAATTTAGATACAGCCTTGAATTAAGGAGAAGAGATAGATGAGACAAAGAAAATGGAATCAGAAAGATTGGAAAATTTGTTATAAGAAAATTTTAAGAATTTATTAAGAAGACTTTAACATTGTCCAAAAGATTATGAAATTATAAAAGGAATGAAAACAAACATAAATGCAGAAATGAGTGATTTATTACATTGTGTAAAATGTATAAAAATAGTTATGTTGAAAAAGTTAAGTACGGCATAAGAAGAATAAAATAGTCATGTTAAATAATTAGAAGATTTAAAATCAAAAGTAATCATAATTTTAAAAATTATAGATTGCAGGATAAGAAAAGACAAAGAGTCAATTAGAATAAGAATTATAAAAAATTAGATAGGAGAGAACAGCAAATATGAATAAAATGAAGGAAGAAATAGAAAAATTAAAATAAGCAATTGCAGAAGTTAAAGCTAATAAATAGAAGAGATAAGATTAATTAGCAAAAGAAATATAAACTAAATATGAGGCATTAGAAAAAGATCATAAAACTAAAGAAGATAAATTAGCTGCTGAACTTTAGGCTTAAAGAGCACGCTTTATTAAAATGAAAGATGAAAATACTTAAGAAGAAGCAACTTTAAAGAGACGAAAATAAGTTTAAGATTAATCTTTGTCTGAAGCAATTTAAAATTATGATTAAATGATGGAAGAATTTATGAAAAATTTAACTGATTTATAAAGTGAATGTGCATCTACTGAAAAATAATTGAGAGATAGATAGGAATATTTCAAAGCAGTTGATTCAGAGAAAGGTAGAGAGAGAAAATTAGAAGAAGAATTTAGAAGATTAAAAGAATTACATTAAATAGAATTAGAAAAAAAATCAGAGGCAGCCAAACATATTTAAGCTTTTTTATAATAAGTTAAAAGTATATATTAAATATTTATATATATAGAACCATCAAAAAAACCAAAAAAACCAGCAAAAAAATGAGCATTAAATTTTATATATTAAATTATTTTCATAACTTATTTTAATTTATAACCAATCATTTTTACTCACATGTAGGGCAACAATAAAATGATTTCTTATAATTTTCTGGAGTTATATAAGTTTCAAAATCGTATAAATTGTGACAAAAATGACATTAAAGAGCATTTAAAAATCTTTTACCTTCTTTACAAACTGTTATTCCAATGTCCTTTATTTTAACTGTCATAGTTCTTTAAATACATTAACATTAACAATAGCAACATTCCCAATCCCCTTTCTTACAATTTTATTTACATTAATTACATATTTCTTATATTATTCCTATTTTTATTTATTAGTTATAAAAACATTAGAAATTTTTTCTGCAACAACTACAAGTTAATGAAATCGGATCTTTGTCTTCTAAACAATTCTCACAAATACAAGAATTTTCTTTAAAATAATCTTCATAACTCACATCTTTTAATTCTCCACATATTTAACAAATAACATTAATTATATCGTCAGGTTATTTTTACCAAATTTAATTTTTTTTTTGTTCTTCATTAGTGAATGATTCTGAAATTTATTGANCATAATTTTAAAAATTATAGATTGCAGGATAAGAAAAGACAAAGAGTCAATTAGAATAAGAATTATAAAAAATTAGATAGGAGAGAACAGCAAATATGAATAAAATGAAGGAAGAAATAGAAAAATTAAAATAAGCAATTGCAGAAGTTAAAGCTAATAAATAGAAGAGATAAGATTAATTAGCAAAAGAAATATAAACTAAATATGAGGCATTAGAAAAAGATCATAAAACTAAAGAAGATAAATTAGCTGCTGAACTTTAGGCTTAAAGAGCACGCTTTATTAAAATGAAAGATGAAAATACTTAAGAAGAAGCAACTTTAAAGAGACGAAAATAAGTTTAAGATTAATCTTTGTCTGAAGCAATTTAAAATTATGATTAAATGATGGAAGAATTTATGAAAAATTTAACTGATTTATAAAGTGAATGTGCATCTACTGAAAAATAATTGAGAGATAGATAGGAATATTTCAAAGCAGTTGATTCAGAGAAAGGTAGAGAGAGAAAATTAGAAGAAGAATTTAGAAGATTAAAAGAATTACATTAAATAGAATTAGAAAAAAAATCAGAGGCAGCCAAACATATTTAAGCTTTTTTATAATAAGTTAAAAGTATATATTAAATATTTATATATATAGAACCATCAAAAAAACCAAAAAAACCAGCAAAAAAATGAGCATTAAATTTTATATATTAAATTATTTTCATAACTTATTTTAATTTATAACCAATCATTTTTACTCACATGTAGGGCAACAATAAAATGATTTCTTATAATTTTCTGGAGTTATATAAGTTTCAAAATCGTATAAATTGTGACAAAAATGACATTAAAGAGCATTTAAAAATCTTTTACCTTCTTTACAAACTGTTATTCCAATGTCCTTTATTTTAACTGTCATAGTTCTTTAAATACATTAACATTAACAATAGCAACATTCCCAATCCCCTTTCTTACAATTTTATTTACATTAATTACATATTTCTTATATTATTCCTATTTTTATTTATTAGTTATAAAAACATTAGAAATTTTTTCTGCAACAACTACAAGTTAATGAAATCGGATCTTTGTCTTCTAAACAATTCTCACAAATACAAGAATTTTCTTTAAAATAATCTTCATAACTCACATCTTTTAATTCTCCACATATTTAACAAATAACATTAATTATATCGTCAGGTTATTTTTACCAAATTTAATTTTTTTTTTGTTCTTCATTAGTGAATGATTCTGAAATTTATTGAGATTCTGATTATATGTCCAGATTTAGTCTTTTACAAATTTCATGACATTTAGTATGCTATTAGCAAAAAAAGTTTTTTAATCCTGTCTCTTCAAAATTAGAAGTATCTTTAATAAATTAAACTATTTGTTAATCTTTTGAATGAATACATGGATCACTCAAAATATTATTCTTACCTTATAAATCTGTGATGATAAGTTTTTTATTTGTGGCTAAGTAAGAATAATGAGAAAATGCTGTATAATAATATTCGTTTTCATCAGCATATATGGTATTATTTGTATACTTTTTCCACTCAGAAAAATTTGCTAAATCAATGTACGTTTCAGCGAAAAGTTAATTAACACCCATAAATGATGTTTCTAATTCATATTTAATTGGAGAAACATAAAAAATTGGTGGAGCCCCTTAAATTGATTAAGTTTACATTCTAAAACTTTCTGCTAGCTGCTAAGCTATTAACAAAGCAGTATATCTAGTATTTATGAAAGATTCATAATCTTTTAACTCTTTTGGTGATAATTACTATTTTTAATTAAATTTTGAAATAACAAAATTTGGCAATTTTAGAACTAATTTTCTATTAAGAACAATATCAAATAATTTAAAAATTTAGCATTACGATCCTTTCTCATTATCTGATAAATCTTCTTATTTATTATTAATAATCAATTAAGTTTCTCCTTCTATCTTATTTAATTCTTACTATTCTAAAAAGTTCTTCCAATAATCAACATTATCATCCTTTAATAAATAGTTATTAAGTTCTAAAGGTTTAGTTTTACTGAATCTGGCTCTTATTTTAATATTTTAACTTTATTTGGAAGTCTTTGCTTATGAATTTTACAAAGAGGTCTTAAGAGAAAAAAGAACAGATTCAGAAAAATTATTTAGAGTAGTTTCTGTAATAATTAAGCTTGGAAACCCAGTTTTCATCTTTGTAAACATTATATCTGTCTTATCACAAATTCTAAAACAAGTAAAGAAATTTTTA
This sequence comes from Paramecium sonneborni, assembly GCA_905182985.1. Classification (NCBI taxonomy): domain Eukaryota; phylum Ciliophora; class Oligohymenophorea; order Peniculida; family Parameciidae; genus Paramecium; species Paramecium sonneborni. The sequence continues at coordinate 146,712 of CAJJDN010000005.1, forward strand.
GCTTTTAAAGCATGGTATCTTTACATGATTTTCTCTAAATCACCAGCTTATACTTTATCATAATAATCATCTTTTAAATCTTTATGGTATGGACCATGACTAGGACTATCACAAATTAAGAATGAACATAAAACACTCTCTTAATCCTTACTAATATTTAATCTAATTCCTTTTTCTAATGCTCCAATAACATTCTCTGCATCATCTCCTCCTCCTTTAGCTTATAATTTTGCTAGAAATTCTTCAATTACTTTAGATTCCGTTGTAAATTCTCTATATAATAAATTGTCTTCATCATCAAAATCTCTGTATGCAACTATTGCTGTTCTCACTATAATTTTCTTTTTATCAATATTCTGTTGGAATTCTTTTATTATTTTATGGATATTCTCTTTTGCAGATTTTAACCATCTTTACATGCTCCCTGTACAATCTATAATAAATAAAACATCTATGACTTATGCCTTCTTTACCTATTTTTTTATTTAAATATTATGTATCTTTTCAATATATTAATTAAAAACTTCATCATTTATCTATTTAGATTATTGAACATCAGATAACATTGATAAATCAAAATAACATTATCTCCTTCTCGTTTCTTTAAAATTCTTATTATTTAGTAAACATTCCCAATCAATATGATTTTTAGTACAACTTTTTTAAAATTGGCATTCCCCACATAAATATTCCAAGCATATATCTGATATTGGCAATTTATGCTATTTACCATTCTCAATATCTTCTGGATTTATTTCATTTTAATTATAAAATTAATATGTTCTTTATTTAAGTTATTTCCAATCTAAATCATGATTTAATTTGCACTCTTTTTTATTCTAACATTCATCACTAAGTTGATCTATACACATATCTACAGCCCATTTTCTATGTAAATACCTACAATTTTTCTAATCCTCACAATCATTCTATTTTTTACAAAGGTTAAAAAAATACACACCATTAATTTTTTCTTATCGTAAATAACCTCTTAGATCTTTATTTGTTAAATGTAATAAATATCCATTACAATTATCTTCCTTTTTTTATAAATGTAAAATGCAAACTCCCGCAAAGCATCTAGGATGTAATTAATTACAATCATCATCTTTACATTTTATATTTTATGGACATAAATCTGCCAATCTTTCTAAGTAATTTATTTTTTACATGAATTTTATATGATTAGAATTAATATTAATATCTTTCATTTCTATAAAAAATATAAAAATTAGATCAAGCAATTAATAAATTAATAATAACAGACAAATTATATCAAATTCTAAGTTTCTATTCATATAATTATCTATTTTATTAAAGCTTATTAAGTCTATCTCTCACTTCACTCAAACTATCATTTTTTATGAATGAATTCTCTTTTGAAAATTCTAGTTTCTTCTTTGGACTTGGTGTTTCTGATTCAAAATTCTCAGAAGATTTTAAAATCTTTTTCATATATTTAGCATGTTTATGAGCTGATTCTAATAATTCTTAAATGGTTTTACCATTAGGACTTTCTTATTTTTATTTCTTAGGAATATTTAAATTTTATTATGATAATTGATTTTAACATTAAGAAGTTTTCATTTGAGAAGAAAGACTTTATCGACTCTCTTTAAGATTACCTAAATTTCCTAATTGAGATTTTAATTTTAAAATATCTGAATCCTTTTCTCGAAGTTTATTTTATAATTAATTATTTAATTCAGTCAATTCTTTGTTTAATCCAATAATAGTCTATACTTCTAAGACTTGAGGTTTTTATAAATCTGAATACATACTGGTACGTAATAGACTCAATTCTTGCATTAATTTAGCATTCTAAGTTTATAAAGATTCAATTCTATGATTAGCAATAGTTAAACCTTCAGATAATTTTTAATGCTGTTATAAAGAATTACTAGTTTATGATGCTAATGTTTTATTTTAAGATTATAAATTTCCAATTTCAAATTCATATTACTAAATTAAGACTGATCTTTATTAAAAGGATTCTCTTTCTTTACTATATTATTCTACTAATTATTCATTAACTTATTATTCATAATTTAATTGTTCAGTTAATTCACTTAATTAATTTTTAAATTAATTAAGTTAAGAAGTCTCATCATCTTAATATTATTTAAGTGAATCCTTAAAATTTTATAATTAATTAGTAAGACCATCAATTTCTTCAGTTTTGACTTTAAGTTAATTTTCTAAATTATCAATTAAATCTTCATATTTTTCTAATTTTGATATAGCATCCTTTTAAAATGTTTAATATCTTAAACATTATTACTTAAGATCTTTAATTTAGCTTTCTTGATTCGCCATTGTATTAGTATAAGTTTCAACTTAAGTTTGTAAAGTACAAATGTCTTCACTTTTAACATCTAATAGTTTTCTTAAATCAATATTGCATAATTCTAATTCTACAAATTTGGACTTTAATTCTCTATTAATTTTTTCTAAAGCATTTCTTTCTTCACTTTCAATTTGTAAAGTCTTGGCTAAATATTCTTTTTCTGTAGTAACAGGTTAAGGTGGTTTAGATATAGCAATAGCATAATTAATTCCAACACCAAAATGTTATATGTTTTTAAGAACTTTAACTGCTTCTGTTCTAGTTTATGTATCCCCTACACCTAATTCGCCATTAACATTGCTTCCCCATGAATATAATTAACCTTAGGTATCAATTCCTAATCCCAGAGTTCCGTTAATTTTTACATCAATAATATCTTACAAAAATAATGTGGGTTTAGAAAATGTTCCAAAACAACCTGATCCCCATATATATAGATTTCCACCACTTATTGCAGCCGAATGATTTCCAGCTGCAATTTAATCTACTTTTGGAATATCAATTAATTGAGGTTTAAAAGAATTCTTAATTCCTTAAATTCCTAATTATCCTAAATTATTAGATCCGCAAGCTAATAATTATTAATTTATTTTTATTAAAGAATGCGATACTCCACATGCTACTGTCAATACATTATCCAGTACATGAGTAATCTCATTTATTCTCTTTATATTTTAAATACCACATTATCCTGAATCATTTGCTCCTATTGCATACAATTAATTTTTATTATTTATCATCATTGTATGTCTAGCACCGCATTTTATAAATCTTATTGATTATCCTATTTATTTTGGTAATGTTAAATCATTCACTACCTTTCCCCAAACAAAAGCATTATTATTTATATTCAAAGATATGTTATGATTCCATCCACAATCCATATCAATTATATTTGATTATATCAATTAAGGTGTCAATGATCTCTCTGAATAATCATCACTTCCTATTCCTAATACACCATAATTATTTGTTCCTAATGCATATAATTAATTAGTATTAGAAAGAAATAACATATGCTCCTCTCCACATGATACTTTAGTTATTTAGAAATTTATCGTTATTTACTTAGGAGTAGTTGATTCTTCTTAAGATGGTGTTGTTCCCCAAATATAAACCGACATTTTAATCGTTAAATTCAAAATTATTTAATATTAATTCTTAACTTATCAATCAACACACTATTATATTTAATTTTTTTTTCAATTAAAATTATAGATAGTGAAAAATTTAAAATAAACTATCAATAAATCTTTTGATTTCAATTATTAATCTAAAATAATTTATAAAGTAAATAAAACAATCAAAAATAATTATTCTAACTTTCAATTCATATTAAATTTATTACAAATTTAGCGAATACTTTCTTTTACATCTGAACTATCAAGATCATCAGTAGTTTCTGGTAAATTACTTATTTTTTTATTTAACTCTTTCAAATCTTAAATTGCTTCATTCATTAAAATTTCCTATTTCTCATTTTTCACCAAAATTGTTCTGCTACTTTATAAATTACTTTTCCCAATTTACAAAGATTAAAGTAAGGTGTAAATAACTTTCATTTACATAGTTATTATTTCATGAAGTTCACTCATTCTTGTAGAATTATTTAGTTTCTTTACTATCATTTCTGTTAAAATATCACAATTATATACTATAGTTTAAACAGACTGGCTTCTTTTGGTATTTTATAATAACCATTTCATAGCATCTTGTAATTTTTAATCATTTTTTACCAATAACTCTGTTCTTCTAGTATCAGTTTTTATTTAATTCAATATTACTTTGTAAATTAAATCTAAATATTTATTTTTTAATAATTCATTCTAACTAAGTGTCTAAATTATATAGTATTTTATTTGATCTTTTAAAGATGTGTTTTCCCTATAACTAAATTCTTCTTAAAATAACTCTAAAAGCTCAAATAAATCTTAATTTGAAATATTGTTTTGCTCTTATTCTTAAAATTCAATCAGTAATTATTGAAATTACTCTACCTCTAAAAAAATTTTTTAGAAATTTATTTTCATTTCTTTAAACTCTTAAATATCAATTTGTGGTTATGGAGGTTATTTATTTTAAATTGAAATAGATTATTAACTCGAGTAATTAGAGGATTTTATCTACTTTTTTTAATGCTTTTGATTGCTAAAACAAGATTAATTTTCTTTATTTTCATCCTAAATATTCTCTTGAATCTTTTAATTTTTTATTTCCTTATTGCTATTTTAAAAAGTTTCTAAAATAATAGATGAATTTTAAAGAAACTCTTGTTCCATTTTAATAATCGTTTCTTACAACGATTAAATTTCTTATTATTAAGTTTCTATAAAATCATTCGCACTTTAGTTGATTTTAATTAATTCTCCTAGATTTATAGCATTAAATTATTCTAAATTTGACTTTAATTGTTTAATAAATTCTTATTGAATCTTATTCTTTTCTCTTAAAACCCAAACTTCCTCAGACAATCCAAGGATTTATTATTCCATATTTGAATAAGAAGTAATAAAATTTTCAATTTATTAAGTTTTTATTCTATTATTTAATTCATTAGTCGCTCTAGAAATTACTTCTTCAATATACTTTATAAATTCTTATTGCAGGTTTAAATTATTTTGTATATCGAAATCAGAAAAATTAATTTCAATTGTTTAGATTTCTTAAAATCTTTTTGGAGTTGGAATAGTTTATAATTTTGAAACTCTAGAAGATTATATTTTGGTTTCTTATAGAAATTTATCAGCCTCCTCTAAAGCTTTAAAATTGAGATTAGATGCCAATGATAAATCTAATTTAATAGAGTTAGCAGGAGCTTGATTAAAATTTTATTAAGGTTATTAATTACTAGAATGTGTTTTTAGAGTTTAATTTAGTAAATGATTTCTATTTTCTTTATTATTTATTTTTTCTTTTAATAAATCTTAGATATCCTATTTTAGATTTTAATTTTCTTGCATGATCTATTCATATTGTTTAAACTTAGATTTTAATTTTTTATGAGCTTTTGTTTTAGTTTCTAATTTGAGTTTAAGATCTGAATTTTCATGTTTTAGTTATTCAATCAATAAATCATTCTTATTAAATTAAAATGTTGAATATTATTATTAATTAGGATGAAATGGTTGAACTGATGCTAGTTACTATTCTAAAAATTAATTTTATTCTTTGACTTTTGTTAATTCTTCAGCAGACTTTTGTAATAAATATTCATAATCCTGTAATAAATTGACATCTTAACTAAAAGAATAGGCTGAGTCACTCTTACAACTAGCACTTTTTTTATATTTTTAAACCGACATGTAATCTGTTAATTAAAATAAAATAGTGTGTGGTTTTTAAATAATCATTATTTTGAAACTAATTATCCTTTATCCCAGATTCCTATAATTTCTTTAGCATCTAATTCAGTTAATACACCAAGTCCATGTTATTTTCCTAAAATCCAAGTTCCCTTAAGTGTTCTTCCATCTGAAAAGTAGAAAATGCCTTATCCTTCTTTTTTATCTTCCTTATAATTCCCAACAAATTTATTCCCATTAGTCCATTTATAAGTTCCTTTACCATGCATTTAATTCTAAAACCATTCACCATTATATTCTTATCCATCTGACCATATGTAAGTTCCAAAACCTTATATCTAATCTTATACATAGGTTCCTTCATATCTATTACCATTTGACCATGTGTATATTCCTATTCCATTTTTTAGACCACCAAGATATTAACCTTAATAGGTATCTCCTGATATCCAATATTCAAAACCTTAACCATGTTTTTCATCATCTTTCCATTCTCCTTCATAATAATTACCTTCACAATCTACATATTTTCCAAATCCTTATTATAAATCATCGATCCAATTTCCTTCCTGCAAATTAACTAAACCTTAATTTTACATAATATGATCCATCTGGGTGAATAAGTCTTCCAAATCCATTTGCTGCATGGTTTTACCAATATCCTTCATAATATGCACCATCAGACCAATATTAACGTCCTCTTCCTTATTTTTATTTATTTTTCCATTATCCTATATATATTATGCCAGTATTTATAAATGACTAGAATAGTAGATATGATTCTTACTTGTGGAGGTAATTTTATGCAATCATTAAATTTTTTATCTTCTTCTAAATCATATCTAAAAGGTTTTAAAGTATTTAACGTTTTAAAAACTTTAATGTTAGATATTTTTGGTTCTTCAACCTAAACAGTTAAATCTTAATCTGGAGCATGTTCGCTTTTAAAATAATTTTTATCAGCTTCCTAGTTTAGAGAAGATAATTTTGAAGGTTCAACTTTTGTAAGTTCACTTTTACTTTAGATTGATCGATCATTTATATCTGTACGAGGAGATGTAAACTTAATTAGAATCTTTTATACTTCGCTTAAAAGTTGCTGTCTTAAAGAATTTTCTTTCACTTAAATCACATTGGTTTATTATTATGGTTGCTAAGTCTTTTAATGTTTATTTTCTATATTTAAAGAAGCCGATGGTACAGTATTTTAGGTTTTTATAGATTAAATTTGAATTTGTGGTTGTAATCTTTTAGAAGGGGATTGCTTTTTTACACATACAGTACCCATTTTAATTTATAATTTATATAATTTTAATAGTATATTAACTAAATATCATCTGATATACTGATTTTCATCTTTAGCATAACTTTATTACATTTTTGATTGATTCATTCTAGATTATTGCATAATAGCTAAAAATAAATGAGAATAGGATACATTAAGTTTTACATGATTTATCTAATCTAGTAATTTCTTAAACTTATTAACTTTCGAGTTCTTTTCTTACATTTTAATATTTTTATAATAATCTTAGATAAAAGAGATATATTACTTTTCTAATTCTTAAGATCTTATTTTTCTTTATTCTTCTTATCCACTTAAAATCCTTTAAGTAAGAGCATTCAATTCATTAATTTATTTTTATCTAAGTTAAGTAATTAAATTCCTTATTTTTAATTATCTTCCTTAAGTCCATTTATCTAATTCATCTCTTTCTTAAGCTAAGATTTTTTATTAAATTAAATGAGCTTCCATATAACTATAAATAAATATGGAAATCTATACTTTTCCTATTTAGCCAATTATTCTTCAGTCTTTCTTAAAGCTAGTAATTCTGGTGAATCTTTTGATTTAACAGGAATAGAGTTTTCAAGTTCTTCTGAAAATTATCTTAATTCATCTTCATGTCTTTAAAGAGTTTATTCTTTAACTTTTTATGCCTCTTAATCAAATTCAATCATCTTTTAATCCCAAAATGTATTAAATTGATTGAATTCATCTAGATGAGCTTTTTCAATTTCTTATTTTTCAGAACAATGTCTATCTTTAACATCACCTTTATTTTTAGAATCAAGTTCTTTTTTAAGTTCTGCTAATCTCTTTTTAGCTAAATCAGCTTCTAAATATTTTCCAGCTTTTTCACAACTCTTTTAATGATCATATAATATTTAACTAAGAGTAAAATATTATTATAAATTACATATATTCTTCTAAATCTCCTTATTATGCTGGTAATGTATTATAATTTTTTCTTGATGAAGTTGGTCTTTAAAATGAACTCATTATAACAGAAAACAAATATTGTGAAAATTTTAATTATTAACAGTTAAAAATATAAATATTTTGCATTAAAATTCCTATTTATTATAAATCAAATATTTGTTTTATCATCTTCTACTTAAATTAAAGTACTAAACTAAAGTTCATTATCTTTTTTAACTCTTCTAATAATAGTACGTGATTATTTATCCCAATCAGTAGTGAATAAGACAATTAAGTCTAATATAGCTAATATAAGATTTGAAATTCCAAATCCTTACCATATTCCTATTGCTCCTTAATCTAATCCCCAAGAATATGTAAAAAAACTCACCAATGGTATACATATTATATAATATGCAACAATTGTTGAATACTAAAATATTAGATCTATATTTATACAAACACTAAATTTATTTTATTAATTCCTTTCAAAGCTCCACTTAATGTTCCTTATAAACCATCGACTACTAACATTCCTGCTATTAACCATGGTATTGTATCTCTAAATATTTCTTATGCTCTTTCAGCTACTATATTTTTATCTTAATCAGAAGCATAAAATGATGCCAATTAATCTCTCAAAAACCATATCAATAATGAACATATAGCACATGCAACAGCAAATATACCTAATCCTATTGCTACATAACGTTTAGCAATTTTTATATTTCCTTTGCCCATCTCAGTTCCTACAAAAGACATCATTGCTATTGACAAACTTATTGGAATTCCTATTTCATTTATATTCTATTCATACTAAAATATATTCCACACATATTTTGTAATCCTACTACTGCAATCATCTCAGATATACCCAAACTCAATGCAATAAATGACAACAAAAAAAATACAAAAAATTCTAAATAAATGTGAAACACCATCGGAATTGATGTTTTTATATACTAAATTCCTAATTTTTTAAATCTTGGAACATCCAATAATATTTTTGTTCCTTAAAATATTTCTCTCTTTAAACTAGTAAATTATACAAACACTAATTTATATTGATAAAAACATACAAACTAAGCCTACTATATTTAAAACTTCCGTTATTATTATAACTACTCCTGCTCCTGCTACTCCCCATTAAAATTTTACTATAAATAACCAACAAAATAGCCAATGAAATCCTAATGTAGTAAAATGAATTATTGTAAATGGATATGTGACTTTATGTGCTACCATAAAACACTTTGCACTTTCAAACTCTAAAGCAAGAATTACTGCTGGTATTAAAAAATATAAAAATTGCTAAGCATAATCTGAAGTCTATTCTCTTTCATCTTCTCTTATTGTTAGACTCAACGGATATTTTAAACCTAATAAAATACCTCCTAAAGGCACAAGCACTAAAAGCATCACATATAAATTTATATTAAAAAATCTCTTTGCTAGCTATATCTTTTAATCTCCTAAAGCTTAAGATGTATGCATATTTAATGATTGATTCAATCCAAAACCAAGAGGATTCAATAAAATAAACACACATGTTAATGCAAATCCATATCCAGCATTTGCATAAGCATTTATTCTTATCATAATACTATTATTTACTCTTGTCCTATATAATGTAAACTTATTGAAACGCATATGTCCAAGCAGATATAACCAAAAACTGTCTGAAATGTACAATCCAATAAATTGATTAATAATTTGAAAAGTGAATCCTCTTTTTATTATTCTTCCTAGATCTATTTAAAACCAACTTCAGACATTTAAATAATTAATTTAATAATGATTTAATTTATCTATTTCATATTTCAATCCATAATCATCTAATCTTTATATAATCCTATTTTTAATAATTAACAAACACCAAATTATTCTTTATTTTATTTTTATTTCTACTTAAAACTTTATGTGAAGAATTGTTAAATAAGAACTTATTTTTATTTTAAAATATATCGCAATTTATCATTTGATTTGTTTTATTATAAATCTATAATTTAACAATTATTTTTAGATTAGAATTCAATCATTACAATTTTAAAAATAAAAATATATATAATTAAATATGTATACGACTTCTAAATAGAAATTTATTAAATTCTCTACCATGTTAGAATAGTGGATAAAAACTACCTATTTGTTAAATTAGCAATAAAAATGCCCTAATGTTGTGTAATATTTAGTTTTCTGTCTAGCTTTATTTTAGCCTTATTATTTCAGAAAATAAATTGAAATTAATGAAAACATTATTTACAAACTACTTCAAATATTTATCAGGCCAGACATTATAATCATTCAAAATAAATATTTTAATGGAGAATTTTACATCATTTTACTGATAATTTAAGTTGTTCATAAATCATTATTCATACTGCTTTGTTTGATCAATTATTTTTATGAAGCATACTTTAAGAAGTTATTATAAAAAGATTTAATCTAGTATATACTATAAATAATAGCTTATTACTAATTTTTCTTAGGAATTTATTTTATTTTACCAATAACTAGGATTTTTGTATTTAGTTTTTACTAATCAATAAGTGAAATAAATTCAGGCATTAATTCATCAATAGCTAAATCTTTTCTTTGTGTCTTTGGATTATTGTTATACACGATTGAAACAATATATTTAATGAAAATAGATCATCACCCAACTTCTTATAAAATACTTAAATGCAAATAATTTTAAATTTCGAATTTTGATTATTATATACTCAAAATAAGGCTTCTTTAAGTACTTATTGCAGATTAAAATGAATCTATTTACTTGCAATTAATCTAATAAATTATTATTATACTCTTATCTATACTTTAAGTTATCAATTAAATAAGAAATTGTGGTTATATTTATGAAACACAAAAAAAAATATTTTTAAGTTGTTAAGCATTTTTAATTATGACAAGAATTTATAACATAATAGTTTACAGTGGTGTAAATAAATAGGATGTAGAATTAATGTTTTTTATAACAATTCCAACTATTATATATATCTTATTAAAATTATAAGAGTAACAAGATGATAAGCATTTTATTGCTCTCTTTTTACATAAAAGCAAAGATTCTAATTAGATGTTAAATTTGAATATAAATTAAATTCTTTATTAATTAGTGAGAATATTAAATAATTGTGATTGTGTTTCATCTAATTAGAATTTTAAGTAATCATTAATATATTTTCATCATAAAAGTAAATGCAAGAAAGCAACTTGTGTTTGTGAATTCGATTATAATATAACAGAGAGCACATAAATAAATGCTACAACTAGCTTAATGGTAAATAATTTTATGAAATCTTAATATAAACAATTAATAAAGAAGTTATTTTTAAGTAAAATGAAAAACTAAGTAAAATAGGATTTATTAATCTCTACAGCAATACTTCTACATGATTTTAATTAAATGATGATTTCTTTGCAAATTCTTAGTTAATTGAAAAAGTCAAGAGAAAATAAGATATTTAATGTATCATTTCTATATCATTTTATGAAGTATTGTATTAAGTTAATTTAGTTAGAAAGATTATAAAGAAAATGAATAAACAAAGATCAGAATAATGTTATCAACAATGGAGCAAGTGTAAATAAATTTAGTTTTATAATAATCAAGAATTAAATTTGAAGCAAATTTAGGAACATCACTTAGAGCTGCAAGTCAAACTTTGATAAGATAATATTTAAATGAATTTTTAATAAGTTAAACAAATTAATAAGAGTTAATTCTTGGAATGAAAGAATGTGTAAAATTAAAAATTTAATTTTATGAAATTTTAGATTCAGATTCTGGATTTACTTTTACACAACTATTTAAAAAGCTAAAAGAAACTTCAAGATCTTTACTTAAAATTGAAAAATAATTTTATCAATTATTTAATTTAGCTCCAGATTTGTCTCTTCAAAAAGCATTTTGCTTTTTTGAGGCATAAATAATGAATAATTTACTTGCAGCTTTTAAAGTAAAATAATCAGAAATTAACTTAAAGGAAAATTAAATTAAATATAGAGGTATTAAAGACTTAAATCTTTCTGCTGATGTCAATTCATTTATTTTATTATCAGTAGATGAGAATTTTAGAACATTTAGCATAATTTAAACATCCCAGAATTTTTTTAAACTATTTGGAATTTAATTTGATCTATCTACATATAATTTTAGTGATATAATTCCTTAGTTTTATAGCAAATATCATGAAAATTCAGTCTAGAATTTTTTTCATACAGGTTAAAATAAGTTTTACAGAAATTTTAATCATACTTTTATCAAAGGTCATAATGGATTGTTAAAATAAGTGAGTTTATGTATAGATAATACACAAGTATTTAAAATTGATAAATTTATATTTGTTGGTTTCTTGTAAAGTGTAAATACAGAACTTCCAATTTTAGTTGTAGATGCTTAAACATAAATGGCCTTTTTTACTAGTAAAACACTATTAGCATTTGGAATAAATGAATTTTATTAAAAATAATTAATTGAGGATGGTGTGTTACATTAAATAGGAATATTAACAATAATTCCATATTTTAAAATGTTATTAAGAACTGATATGAATACTGATATTGCAACTACATTTTGTTTCTTTCTTAAACCTTAATACAATTCAGAAGCAATTTTAACTTAATCAACAGTAAAAAAAGATTCAAATTTTTTTGTTTGGAAAAATAAAGACAATATAAATTGTTTTAGCATAGAAATAAAAATAGAAAAAATAACTCTTTAATTAGCAAGTTATTTTTAACTTGAATTTATATCAATGAAATAAATTTTGAGTAATGATGAGAGAAAGAAAGTTCTTGAACTTTATAAACCTTGTTTAGGAGACACTGTAACGAGTAAGGGATCAAAATGGAAAGGAAAGCATCTTAAAATAATGAGTATATTATCATTTAGACATGAAAGAAAAAGAAATACTTTCAAATAATAAGATAATAATTTAAAGTAAAGTGTTTTAATAAATAATAACAAAGGATAAACAAAAAATTTGAATCAATCTTCTTTTATTCAATAAAATTAAAGTTAATCAAATTTATTAAGTAGTAAAGCAAGAAATGAATAAGAATTTTATAAATCTTTTAATAAATCATTTGTTGAAAGTGAAATTTAAAATAGCTAATTGGAAAAAGAAGAGCATTCACCAGATAAAAAAAAAAATAATGAACCAAATAATTCAAGATTACATCAATAAGTAGAAAGAATAGGACAATAATCATCAAGTGTTGCTGGATTTTAAAGACCATTTTATTATAATAGATATTATTTATTAGAAAAAATGAGTGAAAAAAGGAATCCTAAAAAAATAGATTCTTTTCTATTTTTTTTTATAGGACAAAGTTTAATTTTTTTTATTTTTTCTTCTCTTGTGATGATTAATATGACTAATGATATGACATATATTATAGATAACATTTAAATGGCATCATTACATGCTAGTATAATGGGACCGCATGATTTATTTTTTTCAATGAGAATTACGGTATCTTCTTATTAATAAATGCAAAGAGAAGGTTTCTTGAATGAAAATTAAGTAATTTAATTAACAGATCCTTTTTATATTAATATAAGATCAGGATATTTAGAATTAAAAGAAAGTTTCTATAAATAATTGAGAAATGTATATTTGTAAGAGTTTTTTTCAGGTATTGAATTAAATTTAAGATTTATGGAAGAAAACGATAAAGAATTGTATAATATGTCAACAAGTTTTAGAGAATCTTTATTAACTATTTTATAATATTAATATGATCATATGAGAACAATTGAATAAAGATAAAGCACATCAGGAAAACCATGTTAAATATTTTTAATGGCTAATTATTTTCTCTTACATGACAAGATTGAGACAATTACATAAGAAATATAAAAATGGTTAATAGAAACTAAAGATACAATTGATAATAAAGGTAAAATCTTTTGGATTATACTTTAATTATTATTGATAACTTTTGGATTAATTGGATTGTATAATTTTAATTTGTACATTAAGTATTATGATTAGTTTTTACTAATTTTTAATGAATTTAATAAAAAATTAATCTATGATTAATTAAATAGATACGATTCCATATACTAATAATTATAATCAAATTAAGATGAGATTTTAAGATATAATTTTGATGTAGAATTAAATGAGTAAGAAAAATCCTAATCTTAATATGGAAGAGGTAAAGCACATCATTTTAAGCTTTTAAATAGAAATAGATAATAATTATCAAGATTTCATGTTTATTCAATCATAATTTTTATCACTGTGGTTTATTTAATATACACAAGTGCAATTTACTATAAATAACAAACTTATTTATCTAAATATGATGATACAATCTTATTTTATAAAATGATTTAAGATCTTAAATTAAAAAGTGGAAGTATTTATTTATTTAAAGAAATCAGTCTTAGATGGGATAATTTCACTTTTTTAACTTCAAATGAAAGAGATATCTTATATGAGTACATTGATTAATCGCATAAAATAATGAGTCAATATATTCTACTCTCTTCAACTTTCGATTAATCATAATATTTAGTAGGAAACAGATTTACAGATAAATTTGTAGATATATAAAAAAATATTATTTGCTTAGAAATTCTAGATGTAAGAATATATATTATATTTTTAGTAATTGGAAGCTTTTATGCAATTTTATTGTGATAAATCCTTTGAAGGTACTCTCTCAAAAGGTTTAATATAAAGTTTAAATTACATTTCAAATTCAATAAAAATTTAACAATAGATTAACAACTTTACAAAAAGAGTAGAAGTTTAATTGTATGAATAAGAAGGATCATAAATAATTACAAGATCATTTTTTGGTCTATCTAACTTATTTTTAGAAAGTGTGAAAGACAGCTGCGATGAATTAAATAATTTCTTAATTGTAAGTATATCAATTATAATTAGTATTTTTCTCTAATTTATTTGCTAATATCTGCTTTTCTAATTATTTTCATCAAGTAAATATATAGATAATATTTAATACATGAATACCATTAAATCAGATAATCTTTATTTTTGATACCGAAAGAGTCAATTCTATATGATGAATCTTTGGAAAGATATCTCAGAGAAATTGCACTTCATTAAGGTTTAATTTGATTTATAGACATAAATATATTAAATAATTAATCAATATTCAAACATAAAAATATATATGTTGTAAAAATAATTGAGTTAAAATTCGTCTTTATATGATCTATGGGTGATGACTGCAATTTTTGTGAGAGGATAATTTGTTTGTTCATAAGCTATTGAAATTTGTTTACTGATAATTAACTCACTTTAAACCTTAATTATGGCAATTCATCCAACATTTACACTAATTAAAGATTTTCATGTAAATTCATCTTTAGATCTAATCTACACCTTTATGATTAGAACAGAGATATACATACTAATAAATTAAAATTTGTAGGAAGAACTAATATATTTATTTATTTTGGCAATTGTGATCATTAGTAAAATAGGGTTTGTTTTTTTAATGTTTATGCTAAAAAATAATTATCATTCAGATAAATTTGTGCAATAGATTTAACATCATATGCCTTTATAAATTTTTGTTAGAATTTAAAGTTATTATTAACAATTACTTTGTCCAATTTTTATAATTCCATTTAATACTATAATTTTATTGTCAATTAAAAAAAGTGTTTCTTTAATCGAAATGAATTAACCTTTTTAATATGTGAATTTAACTTTTGGAATTGCCACCTTCATAATTTTATAAATTGATTAAATTTTGATTTGTTCAATTAATAGACAACCCATAACATTTAAGATGAGACCAATGGATAGATCAAAAGTAACAGAATCACATTTAATCATTTATATTTTTTCAACCATCTCTGTAATCTTATTTACTCTAATGGAAGATAATTAATCGATTAGAATAATTCAATATATTTTAATATTTGTTATTCAAGTAGTTTCAATAAGAAATTAATTAGCAAACTCAATATACATTTATAGATATCAAGAAATTATACTATATTCTGGTTGTCTCTTTTAATTACTTTATTGTATTCTTTAATTTATTGATAGCTTTAATAAAATAAATAATTAATCATTCTTATTATTAGTAATAACTCCACTTATGTTAGTTTATATTCTTTCTAACATTAATCATAGAAAGACTTAAGAATTTTTACTATTTTTTAAGTCTTCAAACACACCTGATATTTAAATTATAATGAATGTTCTAGTCAATATGTTAAACAAATGTGATATTAATGAAAATTATGTTGTAATAAGATCATCTTTGATAAATTATTATCATTCTAAATAATGTTTATAAAAATAATGTTCTTGTACAACTACTTTCTATATAGCAGAGCCAAGATAAGCTAATGCTATAACTGGGCAAATATTTAGAAATTTTGTATATGAAAAAATATCACAAATTAAAAAGACTATTAATAGAAAAAATTCTGAATTTTACTGCAATTAAGAATTGTTAATTTAATATGCTATTTTTCTTAATGATTTTGGTTGGACTATGTTAGCTTCCAAAGCTTTTAATAAAATACTAGTAAATGATTCTGTAAATCCATCTATAAATAAAAATTAAAATCTTGAATTCGATAAATCCTCTATTTAAAAATATACTAAAGAATTAACCATAAAATCTACAACTTAGCAATATAAGAAGTTTAAATCCTTAGATTCAGAGAAAGAGAAATAAAATGCTAATGAAATGAAATTATATTTCAAAATTAGTTTGGGAATTATTGATAGAGCAAGAACTATTCAATTATTTAATTAAACAAAATGGAATTTAAAAGCTTCATTTGGTTCATCTTTATAAGCAGCTTAATAAACATTTATTTCAGACTCAATAAATCAATATTTACATTATGAATTTATTCTTTAAAAAATCAAAGTAATGATTATTGAACTTATAAATTAAAAAGTTTCCTTTTTTTCAGAATTAATTAAAGAACAATAATAATTTGATTTTAAAAAAACTCTAAAAAAAACAAATGAACTTTGTAAACATCTCTATTTAACAGAGAATTTCATTAAATCATAATTTGATAAATATCCAAGTAATAGATTATAGAAAGCATTAACATTCTTTTTGGCAGAATTACATAGTAATTATATTGAAGCTAATAAAATCTACAATCAATCTATTAATGTAGATCTAAAATTTATTTAAAATAATCATTCTGCATTAAACTTAACCTAATAGTAAAGTGCTTATGTAATATTATCTTTAAATGAAGATTTAAAGCATTTAGAAGTTTAAACTATTTCAAATTAAATGCTTAATTTAATAGGAAAACCTGATTAAATAAACACATGTTTTCCAGAAATCTTACCACTATTTTTTTATTAATATCATCCATTAATGGTTAATAATTTTTTATCAACAGGAAAATCTCGATATTATAGAAATTTTAGTGCTAATTTTGTAAATGTTCATGATTGTTTAGTAAAAGGAATATAATTATGTTATGATACAACATCAGTTTTTCATCATTCTTAGTTAGTTTTTGTTGCATTTATATAAGAACTTGTATATGAAAAATGTTATATCATAGTGGATGGTTTTGATAAAAGTTTTGTGAGTTTGTCTTTAAACTTTTTGTAGAAAATTGGTTACGATGACAATTTGATTATCAAAATGGCAAAACATAAATATTTGAATGAAATATCAATTTATAATATTTTTCCATCATTTGACATTGCTTTACAAAAATAGTAAGAAGATAACAGACTTTTGATCGAAAAGCTATATTTTTTTGACTATTTAAAGGTCAGAAAATCTACAGTTGTTGAAAATAAAGAAAAAAGAATGTCGAATCTTAATCCCAATATATGGAAATAAAGAGAAAAAGTATTATCATTTATTGCTAAATTAAACATACTTGAAAGAAATCATTAAGATTTTTCTTATTTTATAATCGAAATTTAAGATATATAATTATTAAGTGGCTAAAATAATGCTTTTTTAGATGAAGTTTATGATTAGGAATCATTCATATCTGAAACATCAAATATTAGTAATGATAGTTAAAGTTGTGTTTTGAGTAAAATTGAGGAGGATCACCCAAATTAAATTTATATTCAAGACTTAAATAATTAAGTAACATTATTTTCACCATTAACAACTTTATTTAATAACAATGGTGATTAAAGTTCTCATTAGATACAAGCGTTAATCAAGGAAACCACTCAAAATTAAGCAGGCGAAAATTTAGTAAATTAAAATGAAATTAATAAATCTTCTTTATAAATAAAACAGCAATAATAAGCTTTTTACAATTGCAAAATTTCTCATTTAATTCCGTAAGATAAATCATCAATCGTATCTAATAAAAAAGATGATGATCATTAATAATAAAACTAACTTTAATAACAATAATAATAATAATAATAGTATGCTTAATCTTAATCATCTGTAGCCAGCATAAACTTATCAGTTAATTATAAAAAGTACGAGTTAGTAGAAAAGATCACTTCATAAAAGGCTCCATTAAAAATTAATTAATTTATAGGGTTTTTACTATTTTAAAATTTGATTCAAATGATTTATTTCATTATTATTTTAGCATTAATGCCATCAGATTTGGATAATAGCATAGTTGAAATAAATATGATTGGTCTTCATTCAGATGTTATGGCTCCCCATGATCTCTATTTTTCAATGAGAATTACTTTATCATCCTATTAATAAGCTTTAAATGAAGGATTTATAAATTAGACTTTATTTACATAACTTACAGATCCATATTATAACAATATCTATCTTGGATATTAAGAGTTAAAAGATAGTCTTTATAAATAATTAACTAATCCATATTTATAGCTATTTTACAATGATTACAATATGAATATTAAATTCATGAAAGATAATGATACATCAATTGTTACTGAAGAAATGACTTTTAGGGAAGTTTTATTAGTTATATTATAATATTAATTTGCTTATGCTAAAAAGTATGGAAGAAGAGAAAGTCCAAGTGGATCTAGTTATTAAGTATTTCTTTATGCTAATTATTTTGATTTACATGATTTACTTGCTTAAATCACTGATGATATATTTATATATTCAAAATCAAGATCAATAAGTGTGAATTAAAAGTGGACAATTTTTTGGTTGATTTCTATTATAATCATTATCTTCACAAGTGTAATTTCATTTATTTATTATAATTTATACTTAGTTCAATACGATAAATATTTATATCTAATGGATTATTTACCTTTTGATCTTTTGGAAAATGAAATTATAAAATAAAAATCTATTTTGTCTTAGATTCTTAATGATGAAAAAATCATATTTGACTACTAATTCAGCTTTGAATATTCTTCAAATAAACAAAAAACAACAATGTCAAAAAATTAAAAAAATAAAAAGTTAAAAAAAATATTTAAAGTAAGTAGATTAAAACCAGCTTTTATATTATTTATTTTTTGCGCTATTTTTGTTTCTTATTCAACTTTAGTTGATTAGTCAAGTTAAAATTTCTTTGAAAAGTATCAATTTACAATAGACTTTTTTAAATTAATTTCTGATTTAAAACTTAGATCAGGAAGTGTTTTAATGTAAAAAGAAATTTTTTATCGATGGATTAATTTTTCATATCTTTCAGATTATGATAAATATAGATTATATCTTCTTGTCAGCTAAGCAATTGAAGTTATGAATTAATATGTGTTATATGCAAATTCATATGATTTTGATAAATTAATTGTTTCTGATAAATTTATTGAGTATTATCAAAATATTGGAACTGAAAATTTATGCGAGATTTTAACAGATGTATTTTTAATTAATTTATTTACTAGAACTTCAAAAGTTTTATGTACAATTAATGCAATTATGCCTTTGAAGGAACTTTAAAGCATGGAACTATTTAAAGTTTAAATTACATTTCAAATTTTATTAAAGCAGAATAAGCCATCAATAATTTTACAAGTAGGTTAACTTATAATTTATATGAACAAGAAGGTTCCTAAGTGATCACTAGAATTTTCATATAATTAAATGATTAATTGTCGTAAGGGATTGAAGAAATAACAAATGCTTAACTGTAATTTAGTAATGTAATTATATAATATTTATTTAGACTCTTTCAATAATATATTTTGTAATAGCTTTAATTGGTTGTTTTTTGATTGCTAAATTATTAAGATAATATTTGATTTTTCAATATTATTTAATAAAAAAAATAGTTAACATAGCTCCATTACAAGTTTTAATTGAAGATGAATCATATGAAAGATAACTTAGATTACTTGTACAACAATAAGAAAAAGGATGATTTTCAATAATTTGATAATACTAATTTATATTTATGAGATTTATATTTTTTGTCATTTCCTCCTTTTTAAATTTTTTTTCTTTTTTTTTAATTTGATTGTAGGAATTAATTATTTAAAAAATAGAAAATATGACATATTTAAATTTAATAATTTTCTGGTTATGAAAATCTTGAAAATTTTCATTTAAGAATATTAAATAAAAAAATTCTTTTTTGTTTATATAGAAATAACAAAATAATGATTTTATATTTAAAAAAAAAGTTAAATGATTTGATACCTAATTTATATTATTTAATTATGCTAAAATCTGGAGGGTAAAATTTATTATAAAACATCACTTTAATATTATCACAAATTTAATAAAATTTAATTGAAGTAAAATAGATACACATTTTTTCAAAACTAAAGCTGTATGAAAATCTTTAAAAATTTCTAAAAGCTTTATAATAATTATGATATAAATAGCACTCTAAAAGAATAGTGATATATATTATGAACTTTTAAATAATGATAAGTATTTAACATATAAATTAATTTCACAACAATTTTATTAATTGTTTCTCTTTTATTTTAATCATGGGGTAAACTTGTAGCATAAGCACTTGTTGTTCAAAAGAAGAATTACATACGATGAAAAATTCAAGTAGATCTATTGAAATATAATCTAAAAAATTGAATGTTTCTCATTAAATAAACGAAGAATAAGAAAAAGTTAAAGAAAAAATATCGAAGAAAAAAAGTGATACTATGTCAGAAGTGATATCTTCTTAACATAGTAAAGTGTCTATAAAATAAATTGAGAAGAATCTTACAATGCAGAATTAGAGTTACACACTAAATCCTCTTATTTAGAAAACTATAGGAATAAATGAAAGGATTAAACTTTCAGTATAATAAATGATAATTAGGCAATATAATTACAAAATGGTGCTGTGTATTAAGGGGAATGGTTAAATGGAAAGAGGGATGGATATGGAAAGTAAGAATGGCCTGATGGATCAATATATGAGGGTGAATGGAAAGAGGATAGATCCTGTGGAAAAGTATAAAATTTATAATAGTTTAGGGAAAATTAATCCATGCAGATGGAGATATATATGATGGTGATTGGTTAGATGATGCAGCAAATGGTTTAGGAACTTATTTTCATCTAAATGGAGCAAAATATTCAGGAGAAGTAATTTGGTTAATTAATTGAAAAAGTGGTTGAATGATTATTAACATGGAAATGGTACTGAAATATGGCCTGATGGTGCTAGATATGAAGGATATTATTATTATGGAAAAAAACATGGAAAAGGATAATTAAATTTTGCGGATGGTTCATGTTATTAAGGTATAAGTTTAATAAATTTAAAGGGGATTTTATTGATAATTAAATTCAAGGATTTGGAAATTATATATGGCCAGATGGAAGATTTTATGTAGGTTAATGGTATTAAAATAAAATGTAAGGTTATGGAGAAATTAAATGGGATGATGGGAGGAAGTACAAAGGAGTAAAATTTATATTTTAATAATAGTTTTATTAAGATGATAAAAAACATGGAAAAGGAATTTTTTATTGGGAAGATGGAAGAAAATTTATTGGGACTTGGGCTTAAGGTAAATAAAATGGTGTTGGTATATATTTTTAATCAGATAATTCATCCAGGATTGGTGAATGGTAAAATGGAAGAAGAATCAAATGGTACAATCAAAATGAAATTAATGAATTATAAAATTAAGGTATTCTTGATGATCTTAAAAATTAATGAACTTTTTATATATATTATTAATTACTTATAATATTTAATACTATTAATTTAATTATTTCTTGTACTTAATACTTATTAAATCAAAAAAGATTTATATTAACTAATATTCTTTTGAATATTTTTTGAGAGTTTTTAAAAAAGTTGATTAGATATATGGATTAAAAAAATCTAAATTTTAGTTTATATGTGTCTAATTTAACTTATTTAATTTTAAGCAACATTGAGTATTTTTTGTTTATAATTTCAAGTTTCTCTTTTAATTTTATATTTTAATTTTTTTTTTGAATTTTGTAATTAAATCATAAAATTTTTTTTTAAATGAGAAATTCTTGAACAAAATTTCCGAAAGGGTCATTTAGTTTTTTTCTTTTTATAACTTAACAGAGTTAAACCTTTTATATAATATTTTACATTTATTCATTTATAATAATAAAAGAATATTCATAATGTTCAAATATTCTAAATTTAAGGATTTTATGTAATGTATTTGACATCCATCAATTAATTAATTTATTTCACAACCTAATTTTTTAATTACAGTCTGAAAATATAATAAGCTTGCATCTTCAATTAATTTTATTAAATAAACTTCTTAATTAGACCAGATAAGGTAATTTGTAAAATAAAAAAATAGTTTTAGAGTTTTTAAATAAATAATCTGTTACAAAATCTTATTACGATAATTAAAATAAGATCTTACTTTTAGAATCATAGAAGGAATTAAATCAAAAATATGATCCTTTTTAAAGAAAATTTATTTATATTTTTAACTAATACATTAAGAATCTCATAAATTTAATTAAGTGAATCAATTTTTTGAATTATTTGAATGAATTTAAAATCAAGAAAAAAATTTTGATATATCATATAAAATTAATAAATGTAATTTTATTTTACATAATATAAATTAGTTATTATTTGCTTATTGGTTTATAGTTCAAAATTGCATTATGAAAGAATTTCTTTATTTGCCTGAGATTAAAAATTATTAAGGTTTAAATTTGAAATTGCTCATAAAAATATAATATCTGATAGAGATTATAAAACAACATTTTTTTTAAAAGAAAATAGGATGGTATTTTTAGAACAATATTAACTTTTCAATATGAATTAAGAAAATTTTACCCTTCAAAATTTTGATTTTGCTTAAATTTACGAAAATTAATTAATTTACTTTATAATTTAATACATCAATTAAAACAAATGATGAAAATTTATATAATAGAATGATAATAAAAGCAGTTAATAATATATGACATTTATTGAATCAGGCTAGATTTAAATTTATCACAATAATGGATAGCAAGATTGAAAAAAATTATTAATAAACATAATAATTATTTAATGTTTTATGGCAAAAGAGGAAGTGATTTAACAAAATCCAATATTGAACTTTTCTTTTCTGAAAAAATACAAAAACAAATCTTACCTACTGAATCCGTTGAATCATTAGATAGCTTTCTACCCTAATTTCATTGCTCTAATTAAGAGTAACTTGAATGTGAACATAGAATAGTACTGTACTTAAGAGAACTTGGTATATAATTTAAAACTGATCCAAGAAATAAAGAATTAGATTATTAGTATGAATACTTATATATTCAAGTGAGGAGTCTAATAAAAAAGGGATAGTTTTTTAGGAGTCTATAGGTGAATCACCTTAATTGGGTCCACAAAAAAATAATGATATTTTTTAAAATAAGAAAATAAATTTTGGAGAAACCATACCCTGGTTAAAACCATTGATAGTGCGCAAAAATTAAAGTATAGAATCATGATTTTAATATTTTTAATTGCTTTTTAATTAATAAACTTAAAAAATATTTTTATATTGTGGTTCAATGATGATAAATTAATTTTAATTTTAAGTTGAAATCATTAGAGGAACTGAATATTATTATCTATTTTCTCCAAGAACTTCTTTTAATTTTTATTGACAATTTAATGTTTTTTCTATAAATTAATCCCTTCATTTTAAAAAGATTGTAATTTTTCTAAAATTTATAATAATTCCACTTCATTTTATGAAAGTGAAGTATAATAATATTTATTAAAAGTTTTTGATGATGGAAGTTAGATTTCATCAAAAATTTTTTTTGGATTAGAGATTTTCTATTTTAATTGATTTATTTAATTCAGCAAATTCTATTATTAGTTTAAATCGTTTAGTAACTTGCTATCTTAGGAATTATTATAGATCTTTAATTCTGTTTTTAACTATTGAATTTATAATTAATCGACTCTCTTTGTTAATTTATACTTTTTAATTTGATTAGTTTCCATTTAAAGGTATTGTTAGGATTACTTTTTTGAAAATTAATTATTAAAATTTGTTTTTAGAATTATTTTGATAACAACGTTAAATTTTCAATAGAATTTTTGTTAAAGTTAATACTTTACAAAATAAAATAAAGGATGATTATTGAAAAAAAGAATCACAGTAATCACAATAGAAAACAGAAAATATTATCTATAATAAAAAATTTAAATGAATTGTAAAATTAATAAATCATTATTTTTTAGAAGAATAATTAATATAGTATGGCTGAATTAGTATTAAGTTGAATGAAAATAAAGAATTCATGAATAACTTTGAAGTTTTTAAATATGATCCAAATTAATATTATTAGATACAGATTAATGAATGAGCCATAGCAAAATGAATAAAAAGCTTATATAATCTGCCTAAAAAAGTCTTAAATTTAATGAAATAATAGAGTGTTAAGCAAATTTTCTAAAAATGTATAATAAATATTGGCTGACATAATAAAAATTTGCCTTGAAAATAAGTGGAAAGTAAAGAAGAGAGAGATATTTAAATAAAATTGATTTTGGCATTTAATGTTCAGCTTGAAAAGAATAGAAAGATAAATAAATGGTGTATTAATTCAAAATATATAACCTAAATCACACATTGAATTAAATAATAATAAAATACAGTTAAGAATAAATTCTATTCTTTTAATGGAATAGGTTGTTTAGTTTAATAAAACACTTATCTAGTTTTTATTTAAAAATCGTAAATTTAAATGGATATAAAATAATATTATCAGGATAGATATTATATAAAATGACAATTTTTGTTCATATAGAAATGATTCCAAATATAAAGTTCAAATACTTTTATTATATGAAATCAATTATGAATGATGAAAAAAATAAAGAAAATCTGAGGGGTCATTATAAAATTTGATATTTAATATATTATTAATGGGAAATTATTGCCAATAAGTTGAGATAAATGATAAAGATTTTGCATCTGTCTCAATTGAAAACAGACAATAGGCTTTTTTAATAAATAAGTTTGACACTAAATGTTTTAATCTTAATATTTCAGATGTAAGAAAGTTGGCATAAATTGAATCATTAAATAGTACATCTCAATCTACAGATAAAGTAAAGTGTGTTCCTTTTAATCTAAAACAACATCGAAAAAGAACTTTACATCTTGAAACTATTTAGGATTCAGGTGTTCAATCTCCTAATAGTTAGAATGGAGAGTTTTTTGAATTTGCTAATGGAGTTTATATGGGATAGATTATAAATGGAAAAAGAGAAGGGGAAGGATAATTCTTTTATCATGACGGTTCTTGCTTTAAAGGAGTATGGAAGAATGATATGGCAAATGGTTTTGGAAAGATTATTTTTTAAGAAGGTGAAATATATGAAGGAAATTTTATAAATGATTAATAAGAGGGATTTGGTAAGTATACTTCAAATTAGGTGAAATATGAAGGGGAGTGGAAAGAAAATTAACCTTATGGATTAGGAAAAGAAATACTTAAATAATAGTACATATATGAAGGGGAATTCTAAAAAGGATTAAAACATGGTAAAGGTAAAATTTAATGGTTGATTGATGGAGCTAGTTATGAAGGAGATTTTTTAGATAATTAAATGAATGGAAAAGGAACTTATTACTTTCCAGAAGGTTAAATATATGTTGGGGATTTTAAAGATGGATAAATGCATGGAGTAGGAACATTTACTTGGCCTGATGGTAAAGTTTATGAAGGGAACTATAATAAAGGAAAAAAATAAGGAATTGGAAAACTCACTACTAATAATCTAGTTTATAATGGAGAATGGTATGATGGAGTATATGATGGTTATGGTATTCTAGAAGTTTAAGGTAAAGTAATTGAAGGTTATTGGGATAATGGTATTTTTTTAAAATGATTTTTTTATTTATTTATTTAGTATATGCTTATATATTACTTTATCATAATTATCTTTAGTTATCATAAATTCATTTTTATTTTACACCTTAATTTATTAATAGATTTAATAGATTTCAATTTAACATTTAATAATTTCTCAACACTTTAGAATATTATTTATTAATACAAAAATATTGTTTAAATAATAAAATAAGCAATCCATTACTATATTTTAATTATGGATTGATGACCTAGAAGATTTTATCTAAGAATTATAAAATTAATAATAAATTGAACCAATATTTTTTAATGAATAATAAACCATCAGAATTATTCAAATTATTGAATAATGCCAATTTTATCATTTGTGCATCAATGGCTCTAATAGCCCCTTTTTTTCCTCCATATGCTTTTGAATAAGGATTATCTAAAACATTAGTGGGAATTATAATTGCTTTACATCCATTAGGAGGGATTTTCGGATCAATTAAAATTGGATAAGTGTTAAATGATTAAAATAGATAAATTCTTTTAACAGGATCAATGATGGTTTAGGCTAAATGCTTATTTCTTTTCATTTTAACTTATTTAATATAATCATATTGGTTTATTACTATAGTATCATTAATTTCAAGAATTGTGAATGGAATAGTATTTAATTATTTATATATATAGGCATATTCAGTTTTTATAACATCCTTTTATTCTTACATTCCATATTTATATCCAGAAGAACATGAATAAAAGGTAGCTTTGGCTGAAGCTGCTTCTGCATTAGGATATATGCTTGGACCAATGATTGGATCTATTTTATATGCAATTGGAGGTTTTACTTTCCCATTTATAACATTCATCATTTTATCCATTTTATATGGATATTACATACATTATTGTGAATTTTAGAACAATAAAAAAGAATGTGAAATAGAAATGATAGAGATTAATTTTCATTCATAATATTCTTAACCTTAATTAGAATAACCATTGAATTATTTCGAAGTTCTTACATAATATGATGTATATATTAATGCTTTAATGTGTGTTATGGTAACTACATCAATAACTATCAATTTTCCACTAATGGCATAATATATGTAAGATCATTATCAAATTGAAGAATCTACAGTTGGATTTTATATGGGATTGCAACCTATGTGTTATACAATAGCTACAATTTTAATTACAAGAATTCAAAATCCAAATAAACCATTTTTTATGATAGGATTTTAACTTTTAAATGGAATAGCATTATTTTTTTATGGTCCTGATCCTGCATTTACTGGAATTAATAGAAATTTACTTATTTGTTGTATCAGTTTAGCCATAACTGGAATAGCATAATCATTTCCGTATCAATTAAAATATATAAAATAGTTTGATATATAGTTTACCTTAATTAAATGAATCTTTAATTGAATTATATCCAAATTAAGTGAAATAGTGTAATAATTTTGCATCAGCAATATTCTCTGCTTCTATTTCATTGGGTGAATTCTCAGGTCCATTTATTGGTGGATTTTTATCAAATTTATGTGATCTTGATAGAATTGCCTCTATTACAGGTTTGCTAGCACTTATTTTATGTGTCTCTTATATTCCATTTCTATAAAAGCATATGAAAAAATGATATATAGATTTATATTACAGTGTTAATAAGAATTTATTTTCTCATCCGTTTTGAATAATAAAATTTCTAATATAATTATGAATGATGAAGAAGTAAGATTGCTAGGAAATTAAGAGAGAAGGGAGAGACAAGATTATAAAACTTATGATAAGTAATATAAAATAAAAAATAAAAGAGTTGAAGATTAATCAGGTCCATCAAAATTTGATGCAGTTGTCTTACTGATTTTATTAATAATGTTTGGATTGTCAGGATTTGGATTAATGAATCATTATAATGGTAAATTTGCTTAATTTAAGGGTTAGTTAAAAATCCATCCCAATCTGTAGATAATAATGATATACGTGGAGGGTTATAAAATATTCATTAAAAAGATATAAGTGGATAGGATGTTTTCAATAAAATAAGTGATGGATTATAAAATGTTGGTGATAGTAAAGCACCTAAAGAAGATGAACTTGCAATAGATAGTGTTTTAGATAGTTATATCTCAAAAATAGAATAATACACAGATGTTCGTACTGATTGGGTAGATGATGAAGATGAAATCAATAAAAAAATAGAAGAGAAATTAGAAGAGTAATAAAATGTTGTTTAGGATCTAGAAGAATTGATAATATTATAAGAACCTGAGATCTCCATTCTAAAACCTGTGTATTCAAAAAATATATATACTTATAAAGAATTATAAAATGGAATAAGAATATTATTTATTTAATCAACTACTCAAGGGATTCATCTTACAATTACATTAAATATTGGAAAGAAGAATGATCCTTAAGATAAACCTGGATTGACAGAATTATTATTTAGATGTCTCCAAACCAATTTTTATATTGAAATCTACAATCATTATACTACATTAACGACTGAACTAAATTTATTTGAAGAATTGAATGCAAAATTATAAGAATTGTATAACATTTTGACAAAACCATAATTTATAGATATTGAAAAAAATGCTAAAGAATTATTAGATGATTTAATGGTTGAATCAAAATCTGGTGATTTAGAATATGTTAGTGAATTTTTAAGCTAATAATCTTCATTAAAAGAATTAAAGGTTTTAGAAGTAGATTCTGATTAATTATACTAATAATATATTCAACATATTTCAGCAGATACAATTAGTTTAATTTTTAAGAGTTAAGATGAGTAGGAAACTATTCTAAATAAACTATTTTAATCAGAATTAGTTAAATTAAAAAATTTACATAAATATTAAAAACCTCTCTTTTAAAATAGATATCCATTAGGTAGACATATTCTAAAATTTAAAAGTGATACCGAAGAATTGGCTATATTATCTATGAGTGATTAATACAGTTGTTAAAGATTCTTAGCTTATCTATTACCAAAACCATTATATGGTGCAATGTGGTAGGATCATTTATTAGTTACTTTAGATTAAGATTTAGGCACTGTTTTAAATTATATTAATAAATTTATACAATTTTTAGATTATTTAAAATAAGCAGATGAAACATAACTTTAATATTTATATTCTTAAATGTTATCAACAGAAGAATTATTATTTAATACTAAATATGAAGAGAATCTTGTTTAAATAGGATAAAATCTATTTGCAGATCCAATTTATGTTTTAAAAGGATAAGAAAGTTTACCTATATTTGACAAAGAGGAATTCGATTAATTTTTATCAAATTTAGCTAATAATTTTATTGTTTTAGTTGGAAGTGAGAATTTCTAATACAATTAATCATATGAATCTTAAAAAGATGATTCAATATTTATATTGGATGCTGTTTTAAATAAAATTCATCAAGAATTTATTTATGACTTAAAACCTTTAGTAAAATTATTTGAACTTAACAATTTATTTTAATTTTAATTACCTGCTATAAGTCCATTCTTACCAGAAAACTTAGCTATAATCTCAGTTTGTTAAGAACCTGTATATAAAATATAAGGATTTGGATTATAAAAAGTAGATGATTTAAGTTTAACAGTAAAAGAAGGAAAATTTGATGGGTCAAGAGAGCCAAAGTTTGAAACAGTAGAATTTGTTTGTGAATTTCCATTACCAGATTTTCAAGTAGATTGCTAAGAAAAGGAAAAAGCTGCTTAATTCTCATTAACACCATTTTAGATTGCTAGAAATATTTGGTGGAAACCAAGTAGATTAAGTGCTATGGTATTTACAGGATTATTTATTGAAAAACCTGAATCTACTTTAGCTTAAGGTAAAACTATGCTAAAATTATTGTAAAAATATTATACAGAATTATCAAAAAGATTATTTTAATAAGAATTTTTATTTGGATATGAATTAACCTTTAAAGAAACTATAAATGGTTTAAATATATAGATGCTTAGTTATTCAGAAAAGAAATCAGAATTTTAAGATAAAGTATTTGATTTAATGGCTAATAATGATGAGTAACTATTTTTATATGTGAAAGATTTATTAAAAAAGGATATTAGGAGATTTCATGATTAAAAATTGTCACTTTTGACTTAATAATATTATTTACCAAAAATAATGTTGAGACCAATTAATACTCCATAAGAAATATTAAATGTATTAGATGAAGTTGAATATGAATAATTTTAAAAATTCTAAAGCAATCTTTTATCGAGTAAAATTGAGATTTTAAATATTGGTAATATGCTACCAGATGAAGATGCATTTGATCATTCTTAAGAAACCTATTTGACAAGAACATTAAATTTAAAAGGATAAAATTTAAAGTATATAGTTTAAAGAGAATCAAATAATGATATGACTTCATCAGTACTAAATTATTATTAAACAGGATTAAAAAACATAGAAACAACTTCAAAATTATATTTTTATGCAGACTATTTGTAATCTTATTCGAACAATTACTTTTAAATGGGTTAATAAGTTTTAATAAAAAGAAAACCATTGGGATGTGCAGATGGATTATAAGTATATATGTAAGGGATTATGCCTTAAGATGGGAATGAAGAAATTGAGAAATTCTTAAAATAAGCTAATTTGTAATTAAGCAATTTATAAGATGAAGATATATTAGAATAGAAATTATATACAATAAATAAATTATATAATGAGATTAAATTTAAGACTCTTTAAGAAGAAGGGCAATTTATATGGGATAAGATTGTTAATAAGAATTATGCATTCAGCGAGATTTAAGATGTAATTAGATATTTAGATGATGCATTTCCATAGAAATTAAGAGAATGTGCAAATTTAGTTATGTAAGGATAAATAAGTGTACAAGTATATGCAATTGATTAGGCGATTGAGAATAGTGAAGGAATTTAGAGTTTAGAATAATTAGTTGATTAGGATGTTTATGAATGTTTTTTTACATTGTGATTTTGTATTCTAATATATTATTAAATGTTAATAAAAACTAAAGGTGATGTTGATGATAATAATTTAGATCGTATGGGCAAGTAAATAATGTATAATTTATGAGAGTGATGAAACTACAAATCTCGTGGTTCCACTATTTCCTGAGTTCAAGCATCCTAGTTAAGGCAAACAAGTTCTAATAAGACCTCCGAGTAAATAATTCTTGAACTCACCATCTAAAATAGAAGATAATCTATCAGGGAGTACAAAGATCACTTAAATCAATGTAAGTCTTATTTACTATTAAGAGTGCCGGACAGCCTTATGATTACATCGTTAATCGCTTTCTCTAGACCATTAAAAAACATCTTTCTTCACCTCAAAGGTAACACCACTCCTTAATATAAGATCTGAAGTGGAGGGATAAATCATACGAACCTTGATTTCATAACAAACCAAATTATAATATATGCTTCATATTGATTGGGCTAAATATTATACTAGCTATTTATAACATATTAATACTAAAGTTCCTGGACCCATTAATAATTAACCTTTTTTTGCTGATTTATGTTCAAATGACACTATTTATAAACCAAATCTAAAGTAAGATGTAGATTTTGTATTACTCAATCGAAATACTTGGATGTTTGTACATAGTTTATATGGTGGAGGACCTGAAGTCTCTATTTAAGATTATACAAAAGGAGAGGGATTTGAGAATTCAACATAAAAACCTACTTTATCAAGAGTTAGTTCATTGTAGTCAGGATTGGTAGATACTCTTTCATATATGAGTATTACACTACCTTTTTAAAAATCTTAATTTGAATTACCTCCAATCGGATTTTATAATGAATCTAATTATTGTTTTATGCATGCAGCACTACAAACTTTATTATCAGTTGAATAAATAAACTGTTGGATGATGAATGAAGGAAAGAGAATTGTTACATAATTTTCAGATAAATATCGATGGTTAAATGCTTATTTAGAAATAATCACATTAGCAGTTAATAAAAAAGCAGGAGCATTTATAAAAATTTAATAATTAAAGCAACTAATAAAAAATAAATTTGATCCTCGTTAATAACATGATTCTTAGGAATTTTTAAGATATTTTATAGAATAATTAACTGTAGAAATATAAGGACAATAAAAATATGATTAACCAATCACAGAAATAGTTTTTTAGGGATAAATGATGTCATTGATTAAATGTGATGAATGTAATTAATAATCTACAAAATTTGAATCATTTTTAGATTTATCTTTATCAATGAATAAATTATAAACCTTAGAAAAATGTTTAAGTTTATTTTTTGCTTAAGAGATTTTAAGTGATCATTATTAATGTGAAAATTGTAATAATGAAACAAGGGCAATTAAAAAATATGTAATTGGAACACCTCCTTTATATTTGATGATCCATTTGAAAAGATTTTAAGTATATCCAAATAAAATAAAATTAAATGGACATGTGAGATTCCCAATAAGTCTGGATGTTTAAGAGTATATTTTTAATTAACATAATTATAGATTTTGTTCCATAAAAGCTAAATATAAATTAAGATCAATAATAGTTCATTAAGGAACACCAGAAAGAGGCCATTATGTTACATTTTCATCTAGATAAGAGCAAGTAATAATAAATAATAATTTAAATAGTGGTATTATTTTGATGATTAAAAAATATATTTAGTTACAGAATAAGATGTTCTGTAATAGTAAGCCTATGTTTTAATATACGAAAAGGTTGAAGAATATCTAATTGACATGTAATGACTTTATTATATATTTATGTATGTTAATTTTCCAAAGGAACAAATTTACATATAATAACAAATATATATAGATAAGTGATTTAGTAAATATTAAAATTAAACATCCAAATGTTTTAAGGAATCAATAATTTTGTGAATTCTTTTGTTACGCCAAAGCCATAAGATTTCTATTAAAAAGGATGGTTAACACCAGAATAATTTGTGGAAGCAGGAGATTAATTAACAATGACAGGATGGTAATGGAAAAAAGCTTAAGTGAAAAAAGGAGTTGATCCTCCTCATCCTGAAAAGATGTATTTAGTTGCTAATGCTACATCTTAAACACGTATAAAAGATTTCTTGTCATTTGATTTTTAAAATAATCAAGGACAAGAAGGATTTTTATGCGTGGATATGAGCAAGAAATAATAGTAAGCTTTGAATGAACAAGAGACTCGTGTTTATACTATTACTATAACATATGATAGAAAATATCATTGTCCAAGATTATGGTTATAAGGAGTAGCATTAAACTCTGGTTTACCTTTGAAACATTAGGAGATTTTCGAAGATATTATGAGTGTCTATTAAAATGAAACAGTTACTGTAGAAGAACATCCATATCTTCATTATTAATAAGTTACCATTCACCCATGCAATCATTCAACTACAATGAAGGCTTTCCTTGATAAAGCAAAACAAAATGGAGCAGATATTAAACCAATGTAGGCATTGTTTATTTTCTTAAAATTTATGCAATCAGTTATGCCCACAGTAGTGTATGACACAACCATCGATATATGCTTGGGTGTTGATTGATAATATATATATAATATTTCACATCAAACAACCTCCTTCTTAACTTTCAGACACTCTACAATTTTGGAGACATACAATATTTCTTAAAAATAATTCATTGTCCACAATCACACATGGTCCTAAGAATTGAACATCTCCTTCAATTCTACACCAATATCCTATAATTGAATTGTAGCATATTATTGAGTTTTAAATAAAAGAGAAATTCTAAAATTAATATCTAAAATTACTTTAACTTCTACACCATCTAGTAGGATAGAGTTCTTTATTCGTACTCCTTCTCCAATCTCACAACCAGCACCTATAACTACATTACTACCAAAAATTGATGATGGATGAATTTTAGCACTTTTATGAATCAATACTCCATCAGTCTTTATTTCATAATCAGAACTGTTAAATAAGAATGGGTTTTGACAATAATATTAAAGAAGAAGTCTATTTGCATTCAAGAGATCTATTGTTGATTTTATTGATTGCCAGAATCCTTTATGTTCATATAAAAAAATTTTGTCTCTTTCTGCTTATTTTAGTACATCATTTTCTAAAGATAAATAGGATTTATCCAAATCTGAGCTTCTTTTTATATACTTAACATATGGTTAATGTTAAAGTTCTTCACTCACACTGGATTCTTTTTTTGCTTTTACATTCAATATTGTTGTTTTGAATGATTAATTAAAAAAGTACACTCCACAATTTACTAAATTTGAAATGTATTATTCTGGTTTTTCAGCATGATGAATCAATTAATCAGTTTAAAAATCTTTGATTAAACAACCAAAACGAGTTGAATCTTCTTTTGATACTCGAACTGTCATTATAGTGCAATTTCCAGATTTACTAATTTAGATTCTATATTATTTACTTCTTGTGATAATCATATAATTTTTAGGCTTACAAGTCACAACAAATGTCTGAATGCACAACCAATAGATCTTAGTGTTATTTTTTTTTATAATACCCTCTACTTCTTCAAACAACTCTTATAAATTTTATGCCAATCCCCCTGCTGTTCCCATTTCATTCATTTCTTAAATGTAACGTATATTTTTGCCATACAATTTTTAGTACTTTTCTTAAAAATGTTAAAAACACTTCTTATCGTAATAACCCATAAGAACGAAATCCTTTAAATTTGATAATTTTTGTATAGCATTTAGAAGATGACCAACTATTTCAACCCCACTAATTGGAAATAAAGGAGATGCTGATTCATAAGTTCCATAACTAGCTTTTCTACTTGGACCACCTAACAAGATTACTGCTCTTATCATTAATTATATTAAAAAAATGGTTTTTATTTGTAATTTATTCATTATTTTGATTTGTCATATTTATAATGAAATGTCTAAAATTTAGAAAAGAAAAATTATACCAATAAACACTTCTAAATTATAATGATACAAGATTTAATGATAAAGAACTTAATGTCTTGAGAAAAAGGTACCTATCATTTTTCAAATTATTATAGATTTATATCCATGACTAATGGAAGTAAATATATTAATAAGGAATAATTCAAAAATAATTTAGCT
The DNA here is from genome assembly GCA_905182985.1 of Paramecium sonneborni. Taxonomy (NCBI): domain Eukaryota; phylum Ciliophora; class Oligohymenophorea; order Peniculida; family Parameciidae; genus Paramecium; species Paramecium sonneborni. The sequence continues at coordinate 181,807 of CAJJDN010000005.1, forward strand.
GTTTTAGGATTAGATTCAATATCATGTTTAGCAGATGCCCTATTTTAAGCTATGGATATCAATTTAGATGGCCATATTGAGTTTGAAGAATTTGTAGCATATTTTGATAAAATAACATACGGAACCTAAGATGAAAAAGCAGAAATATCTTTTCGCTTAATAGATTAAGCAAGAAATGGCTATATAACATATTAAGACTTTAGTAATACAATGTAATAGTTAATAAAGTCTTATACTATTATGAAAGGAGCAGAGTTGTCTTACGATATTATTGATCATATGGAAAAGAAATATTAAGATATATTCAATTTAATAGACATAAATAAGGATTAGAAAATTTCATTATAAGAATACATTATAGCTTTAACCAAAAATCCTCAAATTTTAGATGTTTTTGAATTTTTGAAAAAAGGAGTAACTCAAACTATTAAAGAGAGTTAACATATAAGAGATTAAATGATGTTATATGAGTTTGATAAATTAAATAAGTAAACTGCTGATATTTTAAATTCTCTCAGTGAATAACAAGAGAAATCTCTTACTTTAAAAAAAAAATAATCTGTTAAATAAAAATATGGAGTGGATGTTTTGATAGATGATGATTAAACAGAAAATCTAGTTGAAAAAGACAATTTAAGTTGGATTTAGAATCTGTCACATGAATAATTAAAACTTAAATGTTAAGATTTATATTAAAAATTACAAAAATTACATTCCGATAGTGGAAATTCTCTAAGTAAATTAGAAAATTTATATCATGAAAAATTAGAATAAGAGGGATTTTAGGAATAAATACTTATAAAATAAGTATCAATTAGCAATAATAAATACAAGAAATCTTCAGTTTAAATTGGGAATGAAATTTGGGATTTAGTTATTAATATGATGTTAGGTATATAAATGGCAGTGAAATCAGCAAATGCAGTTATTGAAAATTTCCTTTCATATTAAGATTTTGAAATAAAATAATGTTTTGAAATAATTTCCTATTAAAACAAAGATAAATGTAAATTCTATGATTTTGCTCCTAAAGTGTTTAATCAAATTAGAAAATTATAGATGGTTGATAATGATAGTTATTTAAATAGCATTGGGCCTGAAAACCTATTATTTAGTTTTATGTAGGGTGATCTCAGTACTTTAAGCGAATTAACATCAACTGGAAAAAGTGGAAGTTTTTTCTATTACTCTTAAGATGGATTATACACACTTAAAACAATCTCGTAAAGAGAATTTTTTTTATTTAGAAAAATATTAAGTAATTATTTTTATTACTTAAAACATTCTCCATTTTCTTTAATAATCAAGTTATATGGTTTACATAAAATAAGTGTAAATGGTAAAAAGATTTTCTTTATTGTGATGGGAAATGTTTTTAAGACTGAATATTAAATTCATAAAAAGTATGATATAAAAGGAAGCACATACAAAAGAACCACATAATAGGATGTTGACCCAGACGTAGCTCGTAAAGATTTAGATTTTATTTCTAATAATGAAATAATCTCAATAGATTAAAAAAAAAAGGATTAACTTATTGAATAAATAGAAAAAGATTCAGATTTTTTAGCAAATAATAATCTATTGGATTATAGTTTATTAATTGGAATTCATCATGTTGAAAGTAAGGATTGTTTCTAAATGGTTGAAGATTGCAAAAATTTAAACATTGTCAAATCTAGTGACTATAATAAAATTTTCTTTTTTGGAATAATAGATATATTGACTGAGTATAAGTAAATTATTTTTTAAACATATTTTAGTACTTCAAAGTAATTAGAATCTTGCTATAAAAGAATTGTATAGGGCCCATCAATTTCTGCTATTCCTCCAATAGAGTACTCAAAGAGATTTTAAAATTTCATAAGATCTATTTTAAGTCAAGAAAATATTTGATATTGTTTTAATAAATAAGATATATCATTAAAATCTACCTTAAATAAGAAAATATAATTTAGTTTAAAATAGAAACATTTATTCTATAATAATGCTTCTTATTTTTGTTCTTCTAGATTAAGTTATTTTAAACTAATATTAATATTGTATTTGAAATATGATAATTATAAGAGTTATAAGACTTATGTCGAATAATCCTTTTTTTGAAAATTAGAGAATTAGATGCTTTTAGAAAATTTATAACATTTTTATGATTATGAGTGAATCATTTTTATTTTTTATCCCAACATCTTAAGGCTGTTAATATATTCTAAAAAAAACTAGGGTCTTTTTTGTCGATTTATGCTTTTAAAACTTTTGGTGACTAATTGGAATTACATTTTTACATCTGAGACTTGTAAATTTACTTATTATTGTTAAGTCTGTTGCAATTAAGTGATCAATTTTTATTTTTCTTAATCATCCTGAACAAGATTGATAATTTCATCAACCATTTTTGGATTTTTTTTCAGTTATTATCCAGCTATTGTTGTTAAAAATTAATGAATCAATGGGATTCCAGATTCTAATATCCTATGTATTAAAGTTTAAAGAGATTACAATATCCTTTTAAACACCATTGTTAAATTGCCATTGCAGCAATTTGAATATCTTTTGTAACAATAAATAATAATAATCTTTGATGAAGCCATTCGTAGAATTCATCCTCATCCATAAATTCTAAATCTGGTTTCGGAGGTTTACTTAATTCAGGAAAAAAACTAATATATAAATCACTTTCTCTAACTTATTCAGAAATTGCTATATTTCTTAATTCATTAAATAATAATTAAATACTATATTTATTTAGAATTGATTTACTCAGATAACAAAACTTATTTATAAATAAAATTATTCTCAAAAATCGTATCCCTCACTCTTTGTTTCCTGAATTTTAATTTTTATAATACATTTCTAATCTTACATTTAGTTTTCTATTACTAAGCATATTATTTTTTAGTATTGGAGATTCTTAGATATTTGCTAATCCTTCTAAATCTTTATCATTATCTTCAAATCCTTTATTATTCTAATTATAATATTTATCTTCATGATAAGATACGAAGTTTTGGTTATTTGGCAAAAGTGTTGGACAATCAATTTTCAATGGCTAGGAGCTTTCAAAGTCTGAAGAAGTATTTATTGATTAAACCTTAATTGAAGTTTCATCAAACAATGGTTCAAATTGATGATACTGCATCTTAACCTTTTTTCTTATTTCATCTTCTTCCATAAAATCATGTTTTTAACCCTTTTATCCTTTTTGTTACAACTATTAGAAAGTTTAACCCTTCTCTTTAAGTTGTTTAGTTCTTTCATTTGTTTTTTAGTAAACTTGTTTCAAATCTTCAGTTGAAGGAATCGATTTCGATGATAATTTTAATTTAGAATATGAACCATTTCCCTTTTAACTTTCATTCTTTGGTAACATAAGAAATGAAGCCACAAAAAAGCCTACTCCTATACCAAGCAAAAATTTAGCATCTATAATTATTTCCAAAATATTCATGTGCAATAAAATTTATTAAAAGTGTATATATATTTTTTTCTAACAATCATACATCAATCCCCCTAAAACTGATGGATTCAAATCTTATTATATATTAAATAAAATACAAATACAACTAATACTTTATTGTTTTTATAAGGATTGTTTTTTTAATTTATCTTATTTGTTTTTGAAATCTTAAGAATTCAGATAGGAATCAGTTTATAAATATAAACATATTTAATAATTCTTTAGAGACTATGAAAAAAATAAAAAATAAGTATATTTGATAATTTCAGATTTCATGATCACATATATTCATAAAAGACTCTCTAATTAATTATTAGCTTTTATATTTATTCTAATCAAGTTAAAGTTTATATAATGTAAAGAAAAAAGTTCATTTAAAATATTGTGGTAAAATTTCAAACAAAAAAATTTTTGCAATTATTATCTAAAAGAAAAATGTTATTCGTCATCAAAAATAATTCTAATATCTTTTTCTATTGTTTTATGTAGTTGAATAAAAGTAGAATAAACAATAATTTTATTAGAAATGTATAAAACATATACATATAATCTTCATGATGCATATTTTCTTGTCCATTCTCTTGCTGTTGCTTCATAACGTTGCTTATCAGTTTTATAAATATTTGCGATTTCTGGTACTAAAGGATCATCAGGATTTGGATCTGTCAATAAAGAAGAGATACTTAATAAAACTAATTATATTATAATTTGATTACCTTTACTGATTGTTAAGGCTGGTGACCATTAATCTTTCAGAATATCTAAACATATTGCTCCATTTTGATTGATATTTGGATGATAGATACGAGTAACAAAGTTTATTTTAGGTGGCTTAAATGGATAATCTGTGGGAAAGTGAATATTGAGTGAAAATAGACCACCTTAATATGGGGATCCATCAGGTCCCATAATAGTTGCCTACCAATGGAATTAATCTTTATCATCAATTGGTCCGGCTGAGCAATTTGAAGGGGGATCTTTTGAAAGATCAGCTAATTCTTTTTAAATTCTTTTAAGTGCCATTTTTAATTTGTTTTTATAAATTAAATCAATTAATAACTTATCATTTATATATATTATTTATACACTATATTTTTTCCTTTCTAGCATACCGATAAAAACTGATTCTAAATTTCTGGAGGTCTATTCAATTAATATACATCTATTTTATCCTATCATAATTAAAAAAGAGTCATTAAACAATGGAAAAATTAATGATATGATTTCTTTTTTTTAATTAAAACCTTAGATAATCTAAATTTATTAAATGCTTATTTTAGATAGATGTAAAAATTATAGCAAACACACTTTGTTTGGCTTTATATTTTGAAAATTCTAATTATCATCATCAAATCTATTTTTGCTTTTAGAAAAGATTTTGCTGTTGAATTACCTAAAATGATTATTATTTTATCATTTTTCATTTTCATTTAAACAATAATACTAATCTAGTTTTTTTTGAAAAAGGTACAAATAGAATTAAATTTAAAGAATTAATAATCAACAAATTTTTAATATACCTCAGAAACTAAACTCTTTGAAACAATTAATTTAACAATAATTTTATCTTAAAAATCTATCCCTTAAAGATCATCTAATTCTTGGCATTGCGATATCCATAAATCTTTTTGAAGTTGCATAATTGAGTTCTTGAAAATTAATAAATATATGGGATAAAAGAAAGCCTAAATTTTATCAGATTCTAAAATCTTAATTTAAAATAAATAAATATAAAATGAAGAACAATTTTATTAATAAATATTAATTTGTTAATTGATTCTGGAGTAAAATAATCTTATAATTAAATTTAATCTACTATTGTATATTATTTCTTGTTGATTATATGCCACTCAGAAGTAATCCAGTACCTTAATTGTTACGATTGTTGGTTCAAATTGTAGCCTATATTATGGATTGAAAAGCAGACTTGATTAATCTTAAAATAAGATTGTATTACAATACTATATCTTCAATTATTTATATATAGGCCTTTAAGAATAACAATTCGCCAAGATTCACATTTACCCTTTATTGAGATATGGAAAATGACAAATCCCTTTGTATTAATATTGCCAACCATATCAAATTTGATTGGCATGATTGCATCTCATCCTATAATCATTTTAAAAGTTAGATTACAAAATGAAATATTGAGATAGTATGAGTAATATTTGTATTAAACTATTAGAACTAAAAATTATATTCAGAAATGACAGAAATGACAGGAACTTGTGGAAATTAGTTATGGATTTAAACTTCATTTGGTTCTCGTTTTTTATATACTTATTTATAATTTATTGCAGAAACTATTTGAGTTCTTTCTTAATAAATAAGGATATGAATTTATGAATGTTCTTAGACCAGACTCAGATTTCAAAGGGAATCTTATAAGTATAGGATTGTCAATGATAGGATCTTCTATCATATCATTTGCATTTTTGCAACTAATATATTTTTATCAATAGAGGTAAGTCTATTAAATTAAATGATTACTAAACACCAAATACAATCAATTAAATTATTTTTTATTCAGGTATAGAGTTAATTTATGTAAAGGTTAATTAAAAAGAAGAAGTAGTAGGATTTTTTTAAGGATATATAAATAATGTTTTTAAATAGGAATAGTATTGCTGTAGTATTTTTTTGGGGATTTTCAATGAAAGCAAATAAAGAAAGATTTAAACCTCAGAAGATTGATTGAGATAATGTTTTTTTAAAAAATGAAATATAGAATAAAAACTAAAATATCTAAAAAATAGAAATATAGAATAGATTTACAAATGGCAAATAAAGAAATAAAGAAATCAAATATACAATTTAAGAAAAATAATCTTCAACAACAACTATTTTTCTATTCATTTTACTAAGTCTAATTGGTTGTAACGATTTGAGGTTTTGGTTAATCTCTTGTTTAAACAAAATCATTTTTCTTTTTGATACCAATAGATCCAATCTTGATTCCATAAACCTAAAATCGATCATTTTCAGAGTACTTCTTAGGTTGGATCGATTTCCCCACTATCAATTTTCTTTAATACTTAATTAGCCATAGTTTCAAAAACATTATCAACATTTTCACCTGTCTTGGCTGAAGTTTCAAAGTATGTAAAACCTTATTTTTAGGCATAATTTTTAGCCTCTTCAGTTTTAACTTCTCTTCTTTGCATATTTAATATTAATTATACCTTTCATCTAAGTCTATCTTATTTCCTACTATAACCATTTCTATTTTATCACAAGCATATCCTTAAATTTCTTAATTCCACTTTTACAAATTTTCAAAAGATTTTCTACTAGTAACATCAAAGACTAAAATTCCACCAATTGATCTATATTAGAAATTCATTCTATACCCTCTATAATATGATCGCGTAATTGATTTAAAGGATTCTTATCCTGCCTAAACATTTATGAAATATCATACAGTATCCCAAACTTATAACTTGATTTATTTATCATTTATTTTTAGATTTCTTGCTCCAAATTCTACACCAATAGTTGGATCATGTTCGTTTCTGAATCTAGAATCTGTAAATTAAAGCAATAAACAGCTTTTACCAACACCTAAAATATTAATGATTATCATACTTGTATCTCCTACTATGATGAACTTAAAGAGATAATTGTAAATATTCATAAATAATTTATTTAATTAATTTTATTTGAAATACAATCATCTAAATAATTCTCTTCATAAATTATTATAAAGCAGATATTCTGCTATAAGTATTAAGTGAGACAAAACAATAAATAATTTACTAAAACTCATTATAATTGAAGTTTAAAATAATCTTAATAAAATTATAGAAATTATTTAGATTATTAGGTTAATTTTAAATATTTTAATTTAAATCATTTATTTAATTTTTATATGAGAACCACTTAAGAGAAATACGAACACGTAAGAGCCGAATAAGCACAAGCTCCCATAAATGAAATTAAAGTCTCTGCCAGAGGTCTCGATGGATCTTACATCAAAAGAGCAATTGAATTGTTGTAAGGCACATAAGATATCCCCAAATAAGAATTTGTAGTAATCAAAGGAATTGACAATGCAATCCCTAAGGTTTTAATTATTAGTGAAATTGTAAGAAGAAGAGTAGTTGGATTATCATAAGTATATAAAAATATTATATAAAAGATTAATCAAATAGGTAATACTTAAATTGTGGACAAATATGTACCAACAGAAGAAGGATTAGTAGAAGTCAGTATTACTAAATAATTGTCTATATTGACTGTTAAATTGACTACCAAACCAACAGAAGAAGAAAAAAGGTCTGTTGGATACTAAGAACCCCTCCCTGAATCTGAAGTTGTTCCTTAAAGATAAAGATAATGTATTTTAATATATTTAATTATTTAGAAGGAGAAAAAAGAGAAAGAAATACAAGATAAAATAGAGGAGGTCCAAGAGGTGAAAATAACAGAGGTCAAGATAGAAGAGATAATAGAGATAATAGAGATAATAGAGATAATAGAGATAATAGAGATAATAGAGACAATAGAGACAATAGAGACAATAGAGACAATAGAGATAATAGAGAGAGAAGAGAAAGAAGAGATAACAGAGATAACAGAGATAACAGAGATAATAGAGATAATAGAGATAATAGAGATAACAGAGATAATAGAGATAATAGAGACAGAAGAGATAACAGAGAAAATAGAGATAACAGAGATAATAGAGATAATAGAGACAGAAGAGATAACAGAGAAAATAGAGACAATAGAGATAATAGAGATAATAGAAGAGATAATAATAGAGACAATAATAGATAAAATAATTCTAGAAATAACAATACAAGAGATTAAGAAAATAAATAATGACATTTATAACATCAATTTAAGGAATAACAATAAAATTTTACAATATTCACAAAATTATATATATTTAGATAATTTAATTAATATTCTATGCAGAATGATATAAATATATCATTGAATTAAGACTAAATTAAGCAAACCATAATGGTAATAGGATTTCAACAATGTGGGAAGACTACTCTCTTTTAAAAATTTACAGCAATAAATCAAAAACTTTTCCAAGAATCTAATATTCCAGATTACGATATAGAATTAATTGATACGCCTTCCTATAATTCTTTTTTTACTTTATAAACTTTTAGGGATCCAAAAGTTACTGGATATATAATAATATTTTGTGAGCAAACTTCAGAAATTATGAAATCGATTAAGGAAATTCGGAAAAAATTATTTTAAATTAATGGTTAACATAAAAGGACCATCATAATTTTTAATGAATTTACTTATGAAAATCAGTCATCTGCAATTTAAGAAGAAATTTCAAATATCTAATATTGGTGCAAATAATAGGATATTATATTTTCGTAGATTAATGTATTAAGAGCTACATCTAAAGAAATTAGTAATTGTTAATACATAAATAGTAAATTTGTTTGAGAAGATGTTTATGAAGAAAATACGAACCACTTTGTTCTAGAAAATCTTTATAATAGTCTAGTTTGCGATTGCAATTTATATTTTTTTATATGCCCTTTGGCTTTCTATTAAGGATCCATCATTAATTGTATTATCTTATAATTTTTGTTTTAGATAAGCAATGTATCTTTAGAGATTTACTGCTTAGCTTTGCTATGCTTAGGGATTTCAAATATTTTCATTCCATATTTTTGTATAATTTAACAATATTCATAGTGAGAGCAGGAATTAAGGATTCAAATAATTAATGCATTAATAGAGTAAACAACATTTAGTTAGTAAGTCCAAATTTTTCAGTTGTTTAGTTACTGTTATCTCAGTAATAACCTTGATTATTGCCTCCATGTACTTCAAATTGCTATCCTGCCTGATTATGTCTATACTTTTCACGTTTAATTCAGTTCTTTGCTTATTTTATACATTTTATCTATGAAAAGTTATATTTATTAAGATCATTTAATGATTATTTATAAAAAAGATATATATAATAAATAAATCTAAGGTCTCTTTCAATATTTATTTTTTGATGCTAAAAATAAAAATTTTTACATTTCATTTTGCAATCATTATTTTTGACCATCATAATGATAATGGTCTATTCAAATAAATAATATTAATAAATATTTTAATTCTCTAAGAATAATAGTTATTCTAGATAGAAAAATTTAGACATGTTAGAGCATGCGATGAAATCAGTAAATATTACTATATAATAACAATTAATATTCTTAGATAGTTTATTTAATTCAAGAATCAAGTAACATTAATAAAATTTATTGGAATAAACCCTTACTTTATAAGTTTAATTATGAGGACATATAATTTATTTCAAAAGAAGCTTAAAATAAAAATAAATTTACAAAAAAAAAGTATTAGTAAAATTATTAAATCATTATCTTTAATCAGGAATGTGATTAAAAGAAGTAAATTATAATCTCATGACCATTTTATTAAGAATTAATGGATAATTTTGAAGTAATTTTAAATTTTTATAAGAGAAAAAGCTAAGAATTCTTTTTCTCTTGATGAAAACAAAAAATATAAAAAATAAATAAAAATAAATGATACACTATATATGTGTTAATAAAATATCATATAATAATTTATGAAAATAATTTCATTAATTAAGAACATTGCCATTCTCAGTTTATGTTTAAGAATGAATGTCTTTAGAATAAAATATTAGAAAATATTTTTTTAAATTAGAACATATTTCTTATTATGTCACAACAAGAAAATTGTAGTATATGCTTTGAAGGTTATGAAGATCCTGTAAAATTACCTTGTAATCATGTTTTTTGTAGAGAATGCATAGAAGTTGCTCTAGAAGTATATTTTTTTTATAAAATTTAAGCAAAGGCAGAGTTGTCCAATGTGTAGAAGATTATGTTGTAATTACATAAACTCAAGATTTCTTTCAATCGCTGAGCCTGAGGAAATAATGCATGAACATTAAGGTGAACCTTGCTTCATCTATAGAATAACAATACATCAAAATGCTTAAACTCAATTTAACTTCTTTGAAAAAAGGTACAAAATATGTAAATATTTTAGATATGTTGAAATGATAACAGAAGTTTTAAAAAAAAACTTGACTTTTATAATTGATCCTCAATACAATGACTGTTGTATGAGAGTAAAATTAATTGAATGTATACCAGTTCATTAGCATTAAATATACGTATGTACAGTATAGAATATTGAACGTCTTAGAATTATTGGAATTTCTGAGAGATAAATAAAGGATACTGATTCTGTATAATTTATAATTAATATTTAGAAACTTAAATATGCAACTACACAATCAATAATTGACAATTTCGATTAAGAATCTTTAGTGCTCTATTAAAAATTGCATACATGTATTGATAAAATGATCTAAATACTTACCTTAAATGATAATGCTAAAAATCAACTATTAACAATGGCTGGAAAAAAAGATGAAATCTAACCAGATAAAATATCAAAACATTCATTAGAATTATTGTAAACTATATAAATGTGTGAAAATGGACTTTTGAAATGGTATTACAGTACGGATCTTAATGGAAGATTGGGAGTAATTTTAAAACATTATGAATCTTATCTAAATTATTGTTAGAACTAATGATTATCATATTTTATATATTTTTTATTTTCAAACGTTCATTTTATTTTAATTTATATGTAGGCTCGTATTCAACAGCTATCTAAACATATTCCAGATAAGCGAATTCATAACTATGCTTTTTCAACGTAAGCAATAATTGGAAGAGGTTCATATGGAGTAGTCTATATAGGAAGAAATATAGATTCAGGGTATTTGATATTTTAATTTCTATTTTAGGTAAACTGTTGCCATAAAAGCAATAGCCTTCTAATAATATTCATCTGAAAATTAAACCTTATTACAAAAAGAAATTGATATAATGAAAGACTTAGACTGTCCAAATATAGTAAGACTCATAGATGTAATTACAACGGCTAATAATTGTTATATAATTTCAGAACTGTGTACAGGAGGAGACTTAAAAGAATACATGAAAAGATAAGTAATAGTTACATATAATAATGTAGGGACCTATTGAAGAAACAGCAGCTACTAAAATATTGATATAAATATTGCGGGGGATTCTTTAATCTTTTAAAAGAGGAATTATACATAGAGATCTTAAACCAGCAAATATTTTAGTTGCCAATAATAATATATTTAAAATTGCTGATTTTGGATTTGCAAAAAGATTTGATAAGTTAGATGAAGATTTGATGACATCTCTTGTTGGAACTCCACTCTATATGTCTCCATAAGTATTATTGAGAAGACAATATACTTCTAAATGTGATGTATGGTCAATAGGATTAATCTTTTATGAAATGATAGAAGGTAAAACGCCTTGGAATGTTAGAGATATATTAGATCTAGTTAATAAACAAAGAAATCAAAAAATTTCTTTTTGTAATTTTATTAATAATATAATTAGCTAAAAAAATTTCAAAACTTGCTCAATAATTCATAACTGGTTGTTTAGCATATGAAGAAAATAATAGATTTGGTTGGGAATAAGTCTTTACTCATCCATTATTTGAAAATGCTTTTGAAAGGTAGCCAAAAAAAGATACATAAACATAACCATAATCTTAAAATCCTTAGTCACAGCCTCCAATTTAAACATAACCTCAATAATTATATTAATAAACATCATAGCCTGTATAAAATCTTACACAAAATTAAAATTAATAAATTACTTAAAATAAAAATACTTCAAAATAATAACAAGCTTCTATGCATTAATAATAAATTTAATAAGTTTTCACATAAACTTAACCTATTTAATAGTTATAACAATAGATAATAAATTAATAATAAAAGCCAATTATTCAACCACCATAATTTTAGAATACATAAAATTTGACTCCTCAAGATGGTAAATAAAGCAAATCTATGCAAATAATACCTAATATTAGTCCAACCGATGATAAAATTAAAAGGAATACAATATCTCCTTTATAATTACATTTGGACAATAGATAAGTTTAGTTAATTAAAGGTAAACATTATTTAAAAACTCATGCTTCTCCTTAAAATGAAGAAGAAAATAAAAATAATATTTCAAACCAAAAAATTAATAATTGTTAAACTTAACCAAATACTTAAAAAAAAGACAGAACTGTAAGTGTTGTTCATCATAAAGTTGAATCCTAATAAACTACTAGTAGATATAGTGATAATAAGTAATGTCGAGAAGAATAATTTAAATCTGAAAGAAATTATTGTCCTCCTAAACATCTTTATCAAAATTCTGAGCCAAAGTTTTTATTTCATAGGTAATCCTCTGAAAATGATGAATTTACTATCAACAGAATGTTAATCTAAAATTAGATAGAATTTTTATTATTTTTAAAAAAACTTAGAGAATAACTTTTAGAATTCTATGGCAATAATCAAATTTAAGCATCAACTGTAGAAAAATTATCATTTATTCTTTTAAAAAATGTAATGATAAAAACAACTGATATTAAATCCAATCTTATTGATAAATAAATTAATATACTGGATTTAAGAGATTTTGAACATTTTAGAATGACAGAATCATTTCGAAATTTAGAAAAATGCATTTTAGAAATTCATTTTGAAACATTCAACCAATTCTAAGAGACTTTCTTGCATTTAAATGAAAATTTAAATTTGGTTATGTAGGATTCAGATTTCTTAGAAATATTTAATAACAATTTTGAGTATTCCATTCATTTTGTTAAATTTGCTTATAATTTAACTGCCTAATTTATAAAATGTAATTATTTAAATTAATTTTAGCATTTCTTTATGATTAAGTTCTAGAATGTTCAAATGTCAAGATTGTCAATTTTACTTTTCTTTTAGGACAATTAGCATAATATTTATAATAAATGTCTTTCTCTCCAAATGATGTTAATAAACTTTTAAGTAATTGCCGTAGTTTCAAGGAAGATTTTAGATTAAAAAGAGTTGAATGTCTAAACTTAATGGAGAAACTCATAGTTAAATACAATTGATTTAATGAATGAATTATTACAATTTATGTTATATATGCTAATATTTGAAATTAATTATTTTACACTAAATTAAAGTGAATATAAATAAAAATAAAAGTAATCTATCAAGAATAATTAGATTTACTATGGAAATTAAGTTTAACAATATTTAAATGTATAAATAATTGAATAAATATTAAATCATCTAAAATCTTTATCAATTTGAAATATCAATTATTAAATCTTTCTATAAATAATTTAGCAATTAAATACTTATCTATATCGTTAGCTTTTGCTAAATCTTGATTCTTATATAATTATTGGACAGTCTTTTAAACATTCTATAATAAAGTAATTGCAGCTAAATATTCTTTTGTTTTTTTTAATTTTTAATCACTTTATTTTGTTTTAGAATTGATTCTTTTATTTTCTTTTTAAGATTGAAGAATTTTATTGGTAGGATCTAATAGGTTAATATACTCACTTAAGCTTTGTTTAATGAAAGTTTCAAAAGGCGAATTAGATTTACTAAGTTTGCTTAAAGGAATCTTATCATTATGATCTGAAGTGGAAAAGTATACCTCTGTCATATCATTTTTTTTTGGAGTTAGTTTAAAATTGTTTGAAGCTTTTTAGAAATTATAAAAATTAATACAATTAATTTAATTAATTTAATTTTCTTGAAGTGTATGAACTGATATATGAGTTTATTATTTTTAAATGTCTGTAGGGTTAATAGGATTTATTGACAAGGATTGCCTATGTTCATGCCACATATTAATTAGGTTAAGCACATTTTCATTAGATTTTTTTATTTGTTTAGCTTTATAAGAATTAATCTTTTACTTCTCTCAGTTGACTTTGAATTAGAGTTTAAATAGTATCTTTTTGATGCAGATTGATTTCCATTATTAACATCGTTTATTTCTGTCTTTATCCTTTCAAATTAATTGGATTTCATTTGTATGTAAGATTATTAATAAAAATAACTAAATCATAGAATAGTTTATGAATTTAAATATATCTAATAAATTAAGTTTTAATGAAAAAATAATTTTTATTTTCAATTTAAATTTATATGATAAATGAATCTGTTAAATGAAATTAAATCTTTATTCTATTTGTTTATGAGATATTTAATTATATAATATTTTGTATTGTATTATTAACAAAATTCACTACTGCTATTTTTTTCTATGTTGAGGACTGGCTACATTTGATTTACTTTATCTAGATGGTGAGATTATTTTTGATCTTAAACTTCTAAATTATAATTTTAACTCATCTTTATTAGGGATTTAACTCAAATGAGGACTATTATTTCCTTTAACAAAGAAATTGTTGTTTTAAGAAAAAGGAGTTTTTCTAGTTGCTTTTGTACTTTAATTAGAAAAAAGTTTAATTGCAAATTCCATAAGTCCGTCATTTAAAACATCATTTTATTATTATAGTTAATGATTTTGATTACTTCTAGATGTTGCTAAGCCTGATTTTGCTAGATCAATATTACCCATAGAAACTTATCTAGATTTTACTCTTGTAGTCATTGATCCTTTATTTGCTGGTTGTTATTATTAAAGTACTTTATGAGAATTTTATTAATTTTAAGAAATTACTATCTTAACAGTAGGAGGTTTGTTAGATGTTGCAAGTTTTGGATAGCGAGAAATGAATGGAGCTTTTAAATTTTAATTTGCTTTGATTTACTTTTCTATATTCAATTTAATTGTATTAGATGGAGTTTAACTTTTAGTTGGAAAGTGATTTATTCTTATCTAATTTTTTGGTTCTAAAAAATCAATTGGGTCTAATATTTCATTACAGTTTCCAATTTAAATAATAAGATCTTTTAGTAATGTCGAATTTGTTATTTTCGAATAATCAGCTTATGTTGTCACTAATTTTAAGTCTTTTAATAGATATTTCATATTTTCAACAGAACAATCATCTGAAGAATCCTTTTACTTCACTGGACTAGGCTGCACATCATTATGTACTCCTAATTCTTTTTTTATTTTACGATATTATATATTTCTAACTTTCTCCATTCTACAATTAATTAAATTCGAATGAAAGTTTCTTGGAATATTTATATGATATTTGTAGTATTCAAGAAGAGATTAAATTCGAGTATCTGATTCTGAAGACTTATAAAATCTTTTATTAATAAAATATCTATTACCTTCTCAAATATTCAATTTCTAAATCATAAACATTTATATCTTAGTGTCTCATTCTTTATTTAGTTCTTTTGTTTTCTAAAATATCATTAATGTCTCTTTAAAAGTAAAAATTTTATGATTGTGCATATTTACAATATAAAGCTTTTGTGAGAACAAGAGAGAATGAACCATCTTGTTTATATTTCTAACAAAATAAACAAGCTGCACTTTTGTCTTGCTTCATAATAATTATTATGTTAAATTATATAATTTTTATAATGAAATATCAAAAAAATCATAGAAATTTACATCAATTCTTGTCTCGCTTCTTAACACTCATGATTAAAAAATACAATCAAATATTATAGTAAAATTTTTTAATTGCAATTATGAATTAAACATCTAAAATAGTTTACAATTTCTTTCTCTCTATATACACCTTTTAAAGTTGATAAATACATAATCATACAGAAATGTATTGTTTAATTTCATAAAATAGTTAATATTTTATTCAAAGTTAATTTTAAAATAACTACACTTATTATTCTATTTTATTTTGAACTTTTACACAAGAAATTCATGTTTAGAGATTAAAATTCAATAGAAAATCTAATTATTGGGTTATTGGAAAATTATAAGGAAATTTAAACTTTTTTAATTCTAATTTAAGATTAAAAATGTAGTAAAAATTTTTCAATCTAATTTATTTTATTTATTTTTATAAAATTAATATGGGAAACAGAAAATATTGATTAAAATTTAAAAATATAAATCATAAAAGTTCATTAACAAATTTATCTCGTTAACTTAGATAATCTGTTAAAGAAAATTCATCAAAACACAGCATTCCCTAGTTTTAAAATGAAATTTCTGTTATTCCTCTTTATTTTATAATTTTTCTGTTTGCTTTTTTTTCTTTGTCAATCCACTTAGGATTATATTTTTATTAATAATTTCTTTCCTCAATTTCAATAATTCCCAATAATTATGACTTCAATTTATTCTCTAATTCTGGCTTATAAAACTAGGTATTTAAATAATTTACATTTTAATAGTCTGGAATTCTTTAAACAAATTCCTTTAATTTTGATAATAATACTTTTTGAGGATGCTGTGCAGATATTGAATTAGTTATTAGTATAAAATAATTTTCTAAATTATAAATCTAAATAATTTACTTGCTTAAATATCGTACTCAAATAAGAATTGACCCATATCAAAATTCAAAAAGAAATGTTATAAAGGAGCCTTTGATCTTTGTAATAAAAATTCTTATATTTGCATTCTTTACATTTTCCATAGATTATCATTTGCGAATCCTCTTTTAATTAACATATAAAAGCATTATCTTGAGGTATCAAAAATAGTGAATCCTTTAAAAATAATCTCTTAGTTTGAAAAGGATTCAGATGATTATGGATCTTGCATTTCTAAGTCTAAATCATTAGAACTTAGAAGTTTCTTATATTATTAAATTTATGAGAACAGATTAGGGAGAGCATACATTGATTGAAAGTTTTAGTTTAAATAAAATTCTTTTTCTTGTATTTTCTTTTCAACTTAAAAAAAAGCTTATACTTCTAACTCTTCTTTGAAGAACTGTATAATATGAGTGATTTACCTTAATATAATATTCTTAGGCGATTAAAATGGCAAAAATCTCATTTAATAGTTCAGCTAAATAAATATCCTCAACATAATTTTATGCAATAAGAATCAAAAACCTTTCTATAATTCATTAATATCATTACTTTAGAAATAATCAAATTTTCCCCTTACTTTTCCAAAAGCAGATTGCATTTCTAACACTTTCTCCTCTAAAACTTCTTAATCAATAAATTTTTTTCTTATGTCTCTCTGAAAAGAGAACCATTATAAATCCAATTCAATGTCTCTTCTCATTTCAAAGAAAAAAATTTATCTCTTCAAATCAAATATTATAAATCCTCTAAATTATAACATTTATTAATTAATAAAGATCAATTAATAGCCTTAATCACTTTTCAATCATTTGTCAATCATAATATTAACTATCTCTTGTACATAATATAAATACTTGAATAAGATAGAAATATTAATTTAATATTTGATTAATTCATAATCGGAAAAAATAAATTAAATTAATAGTAGAGCTAATATTATATTAATTTCTTAATAAAGGGAAAATAATATTTAAGGATAAAATAATTTCTAAAAATTTATAAATTATTGAAAAAATATAATATTAGAATGTTTAATAAAAATATTTGAGGCTAAGTTCATATGTTAGATATTATTATTATTTTTTTAATTCACTTTTAATAATAATAAATAAAATCAAAAAAAAAAATTGAATTAAATTTTTGATGAATCAGAAAATTTGGCATGCTTGTTGTCCTGGTTTTAATTGACTCTATTATTGAGCCCTATTTGAATATAAAAATATTTTTACACATTTGATTTAGTGGTGCCTTCAATTCTAGGTTGATATTATTAATCATTATATTTGAAATCATATGGAGTAAAACTATATGTTGAAGGTTGGAATTCTCCAGGTTTATAATCACCTGTATTATCATACAAATGATTATAATCTTCTGTATTTCCTAAGTTATTTTTGTAAGGACTTGTTTATAAATAAGGGTTGTTGTTATAGTTATTAGATTTAGATATATAGGATTAGACTGGATAAGGATCATTAATATCATTATATTTATCCCATTAACTAAAGTCATATTTCTTTTTAGGATCATTTGAAATCTGAGGTTAGTAATATGTTTAACTATAATTTAAGTTATTATCAAATTCCTAAATATGTACTGGTTCTTATTAAATTAAATCATTTTTAATTGGATAATTAATTTACTGTTAACTTTGTGGTTGATATGAAATTGTTGGTATATATTATTAAGATGGTTATTGATTTGAGGCTGGTACTTAGGATAACACAGATTAATTTATAGGATTTTAGGAAGGTTAATTAATTAATTTTTAGAAATTTTAATTATTATTGCTGGGTCTGCTAGATTGAGATGTTTAATAGGGTCTGCTATATTTATTACTGTATTTAGGTTAATAATCACTTTTATCATCTATCATGAAATCATCCATGTTTGCTTATATTTCTTAATTAACTTTACTTGAATTTTATAATTTCTATTTAAATTCTTAATTTTCAGATCCCCTCATCGAGTTTGAATCATAAAAAGGAATATCAAAACTTGGCTTATTAGATTTTTAATTATTTTATTAAATTTATTATTATTATTATTACAATTAATTATTATTAAAAGAATTTCCACCAAACTGTGGCTGATTACTCTAGGTATTATCTTATAATAATTGATTACTTCCATTGTTAATTTAAGATAAATATGAATCATTTAAAACACTACCATATTTTCTCTCATATGGTACATAAGTGTCATTCAAATCTTAACTTTTTAAAATTTCTTAAATTTATTATGGTTATTATTGAGATATTGTAGGTTATTAAAGGGGTTGTGATTCTAATAATTTAGGTTTTGATACTAATTATTTAGGTTATGGTGGTTAAGATGCAAGATCGTCTAGATCTCTTGAACACTTAACACAAATACATTTTTTTTTTTTTTCTGTCAAAGGAGGTTAAGAAGGTGATTATTATTAAATAATAGGTTGATAAACTTGATTATTTATAGGAGGAGGTGGAGAGTATATTTCTACTTCTTAGGGAGCTTGATTAAGATATTACATATTATTAGTTGGTTATTAGAAAATGACTTGAGGCTCTTCTTCATAGATTGGCAATTCTTTTTATGATTATTATTATTGTTATGGAATATCATAGATATAATCATTTGGATCAGGAGGCCAGTATGACTATAATATTTTTTAACCTCCTAAAGATTATTCTAAATATTCAGGATTGAATTAATTAGAGAGTATTGATAATTCCTTGTCCTTTAAGTATTTAATCTTATTTAATGTAATTGGATCAATATAATCTAAATTATTTAATTTATTTACCTTCTATTTATTACATTAATAAATTAATTGAAAGTGTACTATTCAATATATAAATTTATTAACATGAATTTGGGAAACATGTCTATAATGTTTTAATAATTTAAAATATTTTGTCTAGAGGCATTTTGAAAGCACTTTAATCTTTAGTTTAAATTACAACAATCCACGATTCCACTTTACCTGAATAAAACATTAATTCTTCAACTATCTTGCATAATATAACAGCCGCCTTTTCAAATAAAACTAAATCATCTATCAATTTTGTTGATACTGCAATGCAAGGAATATGATTTTCAGTTCTGCCCTCTATATATATAGCTCCCTTTTACTAGGTTTATTATTTTATCATATTACATATAAGGCTTCAACTTCATAATTTAAATTAAGATAAGAAGGCTATGATAATATGGCATCTCTTTGTATCAATTGCTATATTTTCTATGATTAAATACATCAAATGAATATTAGATATCAAATTTATTTGCATACAAATATCTTAGTAGTAAACTATCAGAATGTATATTTGGATCATATTTTTAATTCCTTTAAAGCTCTTAAACTAATGAATTAATTTGTTGCCTTTCAAATTAATCATAATCTTAGTTTTTGAAGATATTTCTAATTGCATTTTATCCAACTCCACTCTTGATATTAATCGCTAGATAGAATAAAAGAGTATATTACGATTTAATTTAATATTATCAGCTACTTGATTAGGCAGTTTTAAATAATCAAATCGTTATTGAAACATTAAATAAATAAATAAATTAATCAAAAATTCCTTCTTCTTTTAATAATTCTAATTAGTATATTAACTAAAAAATAGAGTATCATAATGCATTCATATAATACAACAAAGGGATATAAGACTATTCCTCCAATAAAATAAACAAAGAAAGCAATTAATAGAGTTTATACTCCCGTCATCCTAAAGTTTATTATTAAAAATACCTACCAACTGCTGCTTCATTGTCCCAACGATTAAATAAATAAAAAGATCCACCAAAAGGATGAAGTATAAGTAATAAAATTCCCAAAATAATCCAAATAGGTGACATTAATACTAACAAAATAAAAGGCATAAATTTATATAATTTAGGATATCTCCATGGCATAGTATTTGAATATTATTTATTTGGACATCCAAAAAAATAGTTATATTAATTATAATGTTTTGCTTAAATTTTATTATATTATTTTACCTGTATATTTTCTTCTACAAATCCAACAAAATTAATATTAACATCTCTTACATGTCATATGATTGCATCCCCCTTCTTTTTGAACTATAATTTTACATTTTGGACATCTTTAAATCTTTTCTTATCTACTATCCAAAACAAATATTGAATCCATCAATTCATCACAACTGCTCATTCCATGGTATTAATTACCACAATCTATACATATTTCCTATCCACATTAACATCTCTTTGTATCCAATTACACATATAATTCACATTATTTATTAGGACAGTGTCTTACTGTAGGATCCTTTTCTGCAAATGATTATGTTCTAAATTTGGCATATTTATCAAGTTCATTTTGTTAAATATTTTAAACCACTTCTTCATATTAAATTTCATAGTAACAAATAGGACAATTTATCTACATTACTATTCCTTCATCAATCTTTAAATTTAAATATTATTCTAAACATTTTCTAATTTCATTTATAAATAAACCTGCAAAATTTATGTTTACATCCTAATTCAAAATTATCTCCTTTTTATTCTTAACAAATTGGACATTAATTTAAATTCAAATCTTAAGACTCTCCTTCAAAATCATTTCCTTCTTACATTATTTTATAATTAAATTATGTATATTTAATATCAATTTTAAAAACAAAGAAACCTAGACTTAAGTTTTGTCCCTAATACAATAGATAATTATATGGAAAGAAATGGCTAAATTTCAATATTAGATTATTTAAATTTGTGGTAATAATAAAGTCAATATTGATATCGAATAAAATTTATTTTAAGAATTTTGGACGAGCTATTATACTTTGCTCTGAATATGGAAACATTAAATATAAGTGTGTTTTAATTTAATGATCATTACACACCTAATTAAATCAATTTTTCTTATCTTTCTTCATGTTTTTTGACTGCCTCTTCATATTCTTTTTTCATTTTCTCATTCTTTTCTTTCTCCTCCTATATCTTTTATTTTAGTAATTTTATTTCTGAAATATTTTTTTAATATATAGATTTTTAATCCTTTATTATTTATGTCATTTATTTCTTCTTTGGTTCAATTACTTTTTAATTTAATTATTCCAAATATTGTTTTTTTTAATTTTATAGCTCTTATTTCTCATTTTATTTTAAATCATTAACTAATTCTATTATTGCATTACACCAATTAATTAATTATTAAATTTTATCACTAATAAAAGATCTTTCATTATCAAAACTACATATAAAATTATAATATTTACAATTTGTCCATTTCTCTTAATGTATAAACTGGATGCATTAAAGGTTCTTCCAATTTTTCCTATTAAGATCTAGCTAATAAAGTTATCTCTTCTTATGTTTCCTTGAATTAGTCTAGTTTTATTAAAAATGGTTATTTTTCTTTTGTAATATTTTCTACTGGAATCTCTTTCGTATTATTTGGAAAAGGTTAAGCAAGATTTTTGCAAGCTTATAAAGCTATTTGATATAATGCTGATACAATTGTTTTCAAATTTGTTTACATAACTTCATTTATATCTTTAATATTCTTTTATGTTTAAGGAAAACTTAGAGGCAGAAAAAATCTAATCCAAAAATTAATAATTAACATCATATTTTGAATTCCAGGTTTCATACCTTTAAGTGATCCTGATAATCCAAATTATAATCTACTTAATTCAAATTTTGAATGATAATTTTATTATAGAAATTCATAATCTTATGTTAATTTACTAATATATTCCAAAGAGCTTTTTTAAAAATTGTAATTTAAAACTGCTTAAAATACTTCAGAAATATATTATTTTAAATTATTAGAGTTTTAGATCAGTGCTTTAGGAGTAACTTTCTTTTCTTGAGTTTCAACTACTCTTAAATTAATGTTTTATTAAGCCATTTTTTATACTAAAATATCACTAACAGTAACTGAAAATCTCATCATTTCCATTTTATATTCATGTTCTAATTATGGAACTTTATCTTTTGAAATATTTCTTTTTTATGATGCAACTTTGATTAATTCATTCTTTTTGAAAACTAAATAAGAAAACATTATAAAAATTCTTTTTATTTTGTAGTTGTAGCATTATTTGATAAGATCTTTAATTTTTTATTCATCTATAGTTAAATCATAATAAGGTGGAATTGGAATAGGTTTTAATCTTTACTTTCTTGTTTTTTAGACATATTCTACACTAGGTTCACTGGATTATTAACTATCACTTTCAATTATTCCATTATTAATATTTTTAATTGATTACTATTATAATTATTCAATTAAAATACAAGCTCCTTAAGCATATTTATTTAATAATTTAATTTTTTTATTTTCTTCTCTCCCTATCTAAAAGTTTTTATTTTAGGTTATTCAATTGGATAAATAGGAGGAGGTATTTCGAAAATTTTTTATTATTTGAAAGATATTTCACTATGTTCTATTTTTTTATAAGATTTCTTTTTTCTTAATTTCTTTAATTATTATTCTAGTTTTTCTTATCTTTATTAAAATTCATTTTATTTCTTAATCATTTCCTTCAAATATTCTAAAGTTTATTCTGAATTTCTATTTGAATGTATCATTTATTATTGGGGAATATGGGTCTTACTATATTAATATTATAAAGTGTACTATTTAATTCAATGGATTTGTTTAAGGAAAATACTGGAATTACTAATTTCGATTCACTAAAACTTTAATAATAATAATACTATTCATAGGAAATCCTGGAGGTATAGGATAAGGACTTAAATGATGATATTATGGATGCATAGGTACAGGAACTCTAGAAGATTAAATAATTTCAGGTTTAGGAGATCTGTTTTAATTAATATAAGGAAGACTTGTTTATTTTTTAGATATATTGTTAACAAGTAATAAATCCATTAATTCCATTTCTCTTGATTTTGGTCTAAATAATTAGTTATATTTATTTAATATACCTTTATGGAGGAACATCCTAAGTCCAAGTAGCATAATCCTTTTTAGTAGTAAAATTAACATTTTGTATCAATTATCCAGGTTATTAGGGAATAGCTCCTAAAGGTCCATTAAAATCTCCATTCGAGTAATTTGGACTGTACATTTACAAATTTCGATTTAAATATAAATATAAATATAAATTATTTATATAATAAAAGAGAAGAAAAAACTTAATAAAACTACTTAAGTTTTTAATTTACTAAATTTAACTAAAAAATAAATGAAATTAAATACAACTTAATTGCCATAAAAAATTGTTCTTATATTTTTTTATACAAAATAAATCAATGAAGCTATATTATTTAGCTTTAATTGTTAGATTAAACTTCAAATCCTATAGAAAGTGGTCCGTTATAGATAGTTTTTTAATTTATGTCGGCTCTAATAAATTATTGAAGACCATTTATTAGATACTTACGTTTTTATAGTTCTTTTTTTATCATTTTTGTTTTATAGGCTGAATAGATGTTAAAAATTTGTTTTACTACATCTAATAAAATATTTGAACCTATTATAAATGAAAACAATCCAATGTGAATCCAACCTAAAATATTTACTACTTCATCATCAAAACTTAAACAATAAGGAAAAAAAGTTGAAACTATTAATAAAAATGTTATTTCCCTAAGTATGAGTCTTATTAATTCAATTTTCTACATTAAAGGTTGCACAGCAATCAGATAATAGCAGTATATTATACATAACATAATTAATGAAATGGATTGAATAATAGCAGAATTAAATAGAAAACAAATAATTGCCATATAAATGCTTACTTTTATCATTGAAAATGGAATACAGAATCTTGACCAATAATTTGGTTTCACATTTTCATAAAAAATAAAATATTTGTTTAATACTTAAGAAGTAATTTTCTTTTATTATACAGTTATTGATTTGAATAAAAATATGTGAGGTAAAATGATGCAAATCAAAGCATTTATTGAGTTAAAAGTTTCAAATAGGTTTTCTATTTTAAATATGAATTTGTATTCTGGACATTAATTATAAGCACTGTACATTAGTTAATATTAAGAAGATATAAATGCTTTTATTAATCCTGAATAAATAAAATACCTAGAAGTTTTTAAACCAAAATTTTTAATTTATTAATATACCTAATAAAACTTTTTAAGTTGATTAAATTATTTAATTTTACATAATAAACGAATCATGATTGAATTGGTATTAATAATAATTTATGCTAAGAGATAAAAAGAAATAGATAAAAACATAGTAAAATAGAAGCTCTTTGCATTAATTAAGAAAAAGGAGTTATTAAATTCTTAATCTTATTTTTTAATATTTTTGGATTGAATAAATGGGACTTTTCCAAAGTTTAATTTTTTAAAGAGTTAATCAATTTCTAATTAATCATATAAAGGTTAAAAGGAGACAACTTTAAACACTTTTAAATATTAATCTAGATGACTTGGAAATGGAACACTCAAATATCT
Organism: Paramecium sonneborni; assembly: GCA_905182985.1. Taxonomy (NCBI): domain Eukaryota; phylum Ciliophora; class Oligohymenophorea; order Peniculida; family Parameciidae; genus Paramecium; species Paramecium sonneborni. The sequence goes on from CAJJDN010000005.1 coordinate 206,985, forward strand.
AACATATGAAAGTTATTAAAGTAAAGCAAGCATATTAAAAAATAAATCAAAATTACCTGTTAAGACAGATAATGAAGATGATCCAATAAAGACATAAATCATAATTTAATTAAAAGCAATAGTATTATTTAATCTAGATTATTAATCTAGTGATAATATTAAGGGTGTACCTAAACTAATAGTCTCAATTAATTTAGTGAGTTCTTATTTTTATGAATTAATAACAATAGATTAATTTAATTAGATTGAAACGAATGGATAATTAACCTTTTGTAATAAAGTGATATATAGATGATATTCAACTTATTTTAATAAGAGCGATGCTTAAACAACAGGTTAGATTATTAATTGAAATTAAACATTTTGAGTAACATTAATTTATAAGAAATCCTCAAACCGAATATCATCTTTGAGTTACACTTATTAATTAAATAACAATTTAATGATTTATTGAGAATCTTTTTTTTAAGAGATATTTTACAAAATGATTTATGGATGTAAGACTTATTTACATTCACTAATTAAGGTTGTTTAAGATTAATAACAAACCCAATCTTACTCCACTCTACATTAAGAATTACAACCATCATTATCATCTGTATTTCCATCATCACATTCTTCAAATTGATGTACTGTTAATGCATTGCCACATACTGAAATACATTAATTATCGTACTATTCCCATCCAAAATCACACTTATCACATATACCAAAAATACAATGTAAACATTATTAATGACATTGAAATCGACATTAATAACATCCATCATTTTCAATATTATTCATATCATCACATTCTTCTTATCCAACAATAAGTCCATCTCCACATATTTCAGAGCAATTTCCTTTTTAATCCAATTCAAATCCTTAATTACACTCTTAACAAATATTTTCAATACAATTATTGCATCCATATTAACATTATATTCTACATCTATAACAACCATCATATGGTATTAGATTACCATCATCACATTCTTCTTAGTTTCCTAATATTCCATCGCCACAAAAAGTATAACATTCTAAATAAATGCATTTTTTATTATTAAAATCCCACATACATTATTCTTTATCTTAATCTTACACACATGCTTCTTAAGATGAAATTGAATAACATGTTGTTATTTTAATACATCCTCCTCCTATTTTATTTGTACATTATATTAAATAATCTTAACATTCTTAATGACTGTTAATATTGATTGATGCTGTATCGCAAGTTTTATTAACACAACGATTTTCAACTTCCAACCAAATACAATTTTTAAAATCAATTGCAAAAGTACAACCAGCTTTATTATTTACATCTTAACATAATGTTCTCTCTACACATTATTTTCCATCTGTTCTACATTTATTATTACTCAGAGCTATTGAACATTAAATATCTAGTTCATATTTATAATCATCACAAAGAGACATTTTACATATCTTTGTTTGACAATTTTAATTAAATTATTCACATTCTATCAATTCTCTAATCTAATCATTTGCTTGATGACATAATACTTCCTTACAATCTCCACTAGATTAATCCCAAAAACATTCAACTTCATCAATATTTCTTTGATTTGGAGTTAAACATTAGAATTTATTGTATTAATTACAAAAATCTAATTTTGTGATACATCCAGATCTATCTTCATTTATTGTACATTTTTTATCATATTATTCTTAACAAATCTATTGAGTGTAAATACCTAATGGACTACTCTTACAAACATCAAAAATACATCTATTTCTAACCCAACTACATGTTTATTAATATTTATTAATATAACATTGATCTTTTTTTATATAATCTTCACACTCTTGCAAATCCATGCAGGAATGCGAATTATCAAAATTTAAAGTACAATTCAATGAAAATTATTGACATTCATTATGAGTTGATAAACTATCCTCTATTATAGAACATTATAAATCTAGACATATTTATAATAGGACGCTCCAATAACACTGTTTTTTTTTAATATCTAATATGCAATTCGATTAATGAATATATTATGAACATAAATCAGCTAAAGCTTGACAACCAGATGTAAAATTCTTTATTTAACAAACCTGATTGTCTTTAATTTCCTAACAAGTGTAATTGTTATAAGTTGTAGCATCTGAACAAAGTTTAATTTCTTCACATTTATTTGACAATTCATTAAAAATACATTTTTTATTTTTCAAATAGCAATTTAAATGTGTAGGATTTCCTACATTAAAACAGCTTGTTTATAAATCCTCACAATTTTATGTGGCCTCATTATAATTACATTTAAATTATCTGTTCTCACAGTGCGATTGACTTTTTGTTGCTAAATCAGAACTATCATTACAAATTTCAGCGTAGCATAGATTACCAGTGGTATTCCAAATACATTTTTCTTATTTGGAATGATATTAGCATTATTAAGAATCAGTAAGTTGATTACATGTTAGTTATCTATTTTAGCAGTTTTGACTAGTATTGAAATATGTACAATTTGGTGAATAAGCTTTACAATAAATCTCGTTTGATTAATTAGGACTACTAGTACAAACAACAATTTAACATTAAGAATTAACCCATTAACATTTATCTCCATCTTCTCCGAATTTACATTATTCTTAAGTTGGATAATTTGAACAGTTTTCAGCAAAACATGCATTTCCATATTTAAGAGTACATTTAGGATTCCATGATTAACATTCTTAATGAGAATCAAAATTATTTGATTTTGGAAATTAACTACATAAAATTTAATTATTTTCACTTTCACAGCTGTTTGGTGATTTAAAAATGCAAGATGACAACCACTATCTGCATGAATAATTTGAACTAACATTTTATGCATTTGCACAAGTTCTATTTTCACATTAATTAGCTGTAATATTCCAGAAACATGGTCCTTACAATGAACCAACATCACATTGAACTTTATCTTTTAAACCTTAACAGTTTGATGATTAATCAATGCATCCTCCAATTTATTTATTGATACATTTAATATTATGATATTGAACCCATTTTTTACATTCAACTAAAGTACTTAAGGTTAGAGGTGCATTCTAACAATTATGAAATTGACACTAATTAAGAGATTAATTCCAAATACAAGGAATACCTTGTAATGTTGTTAGACACTATGATTGNTATCTAATATGCAATTCGATTAATGAATATATTATGAACATAAATCAGCTAAAGCTTGACAACCAGATGTAAAATTCTTTATTTAACAAACCTGATTGTCTTTAATTTCCTAACAAGTGTAATTGTTATAAGTTGTAGCATCTGAACAAAGTTTAATTTCTTCACATTTATTTGACAATTCATTAAAAATACATTTTTTATTTTTCAAATAGCAATTTAAATGTGTAGGATTTCCTACATTAAAACAGCTTGTTTATAAATCCTCACAATTTTATGTGGCCTCATTATAATTACATTTAAATTATCTGTTCTCACAGTGCGATTGACTTTTTGTTGCTAAATCAGAACTATCATTACAAATTTCAGCGTAGCATAGATTACCAGTGGTATTCCAAATACATTTTTCTTATTTGGAATGATATTAGCATTATTAAGAATCAGTAAGTTGATTACATGTTAGTTATCTATTTTAGCAGTTTTGACTAGTATTGAAATATGTACAATTTGGTGAATAAGCTTTACAATAAATCTCGTTTGATTAATTAGGACTACTAGTACAAACAACAATTTAACATTAAGAATTAACCCATTAACATTTATCTCCATCTTCTCCGAATTTACATTATTCTTAAGTTGGATAATTTGAACAGTTTTCAGCAAAACATGCATTTCCATATTTAAGAGTACATTTAGGATTCCATGATTAACATTCTTAATGAGAATCAAAATTATTTGATTTTGGAAATTAACTACATAAAATTTAATTATTTTCACTTTCACAGCTGTTTGGTGATTTAAAAATGCAAGATGACAACCACTATCTGCATGAATAATTTGAACTAACATTTTATGCATTTGCACAAGTTCTATTTTCACATTAATTAGCTGTAATATTCCAGAAACATGGTCCTTACAATGAACCAACATCACATTGAACTTTATCTTTTAAACCTTAACAGTTTGATGATTAATCAATGCATCCTCCAATTTATTTATTGATACATTTAATATTATGATATTGAACCCATTTTTTACATTCAACTAAAGTACTTAAGGTTAGAGGTGCATTCTAACAATTATGAAATTGACACTAATTAAGAGATTAATTCCAAATACAAGGAATACCTTGTAATGTTGTTAGACACTATGATTGATATTTAAAATCTGTGCAATCTAAATATTTGATAATACATCCATTTTTGTAAGATATTCCATTAATCACACCAGCATTTACTGTGCATCTTATATCCCAACCTTCACATTCTTCATTACTGGTATAATATACTGAAGCATATTCACATTTCTTATGAATACAACCAGATAATCGTATACATTTATTCATTTAATAATCAAAATTACATTATCTATCTTCTAATTGTGAACATACCTTATTAATACACGTCTTACTATAAAGACTATATGTGCAACTTTTTAATTTATTCTCACAAGTATAAATATTATTATAAAATGGAAATTTAAAATTTTCACATTTTTCTTCGACACACCTTTAATTTTCAATAACGCACTTTCTATTTAATTTATCTTTGATGCAACTCTTAGGATTTAAAATTTTTGAACAATCATCAAAATTTTCTATACAACCATTTTATAAACCACCAATACATTCATATTCATTTAACCAATATACACATTCTATATGATTATATTATAATGGAGCATCAGAACATTATCTAATTCTACAAAATTTCTATTATTCATCCCATATACATTTCTTACCAGATAATTCTTGAATTTGTTTACATGAATCTTCTGTTTCTAATTCATCACATTATAAAGGAATTATTTTACATCCTCCTAACTATTTAGGAACACAAACAATATTATTTTAATAAAATACTTAACATTCAATCATTTTGTTGATAAAATTTGGAGCACTCATGCAATTCTTTTAATAACATTTCTCTTAATAAAAAACGCATTTATTTCCTTTTTTATCCTCAACACAAGAATTTGGATTTTAATATTAATTACAATCTAATTTTTCAATGCAATTTACACCATTAGTTGTACAAATAGGCTGGATTTTCTAACATTCTTAATAAAGAGATGCTTATTTATTAATACAAATTTTCTCAGAACATTTATTAAAAACTTCATCCCAAAAACACTCAACCATATTCAAATTAAAATAGCATTATTCTTTTTATTAATATAAATTGCAATATTTTTAAGAAATTTAGCATCCCCCTTTTGTTGATATTGTACATTTATCTATCTATTTTCTACAATCACTATCAAATTTCATAGACATAGGAAGGTCTTAACATTCTTCGACATCTTCACAATAATTTAAATTATCATTTTTTTTTATCCATTTACAATATTTTCCTTAAGAATTCTAACTTTGACATGCTATTTAAGTTATGTAATCAGAACAAAATCCTTTTGGTATACATTTTTTTCCATCAGATATACATTAATACGATGATTAATTGCATTTCTCCTTAGTAAATGATTCACAATTAACAAAATCTATGCATTTACCTAAATTAAATGCACATTTCTCCTCTTATACGCATTCTTCCTCTGCAAATTAAGCACAATATGATGTAATTTGATTTTATAATGAAAAATTTGCAGATTAAGAACATCTTTCTTCCATTTCATTCCATCTGCATTTTGCAGACTTCTTGCATTTTTCTGGCTCTGTTAAATGCACACATTCACATTATATTGATTCTGATTATAGAATTATTGCTTAATTCAAAAAGCACAATATTATGAAAAGACTTTTTTTCATTTAAAGGTTTGATTAATAATAGGCATAAATCATTTAAGTTATGACTTATATCTATTTTTTGAAAAGCAAAATATATTCATTCCTAGAAATAAAATTTTAAGAAATACTGCATCTTTTTTGATTTATAAACAAAAAGGGTTCTTATAAAATGATTTTTAAAATTCTTAAGTGAAATTTCATAATTTTCATAGCTATTAATTTTAAATAATAATTAGATCATTCTTATATATATTTTTATTTAATTCTATCTGTGTTTAAATTAATATAATTATTATAGTGCTAGAAAAGCTTTTAAAAAGGCATATGATTAGTTCTAATAAATTTATTCTCAAAGATATGTAGATTAAAACTATAATTTTGTATTTAGTAATTAAAATTATTATAATTTTGAAAAAATCAAATTCATCCATTCACATCAAATATTATGGAAATTGTTTCTTTTCTTATTAAAATTATTATAATTTTTTTTTATTATATAAAATATTATTATAAAAAATGGCATTCTTTATCAATTAAAATTTCAGATTAATAATAAATTTAAAAGGTAGAGATCATTAAAAGCCATAGTATGCCTATCTCCTCCAAAGAGAATCATATGATTATCTAACACTACTACTGAATGTCCATCTCTAGCACAAGGTTTTTTACCATTAATAGTATTTTGTCCATTTTATAAAGGGAGAAGAAATCTATTATAAAAATAAAATAATACTTTGAAATAATTTATTATCCAAATTCAGTTAATGTTCCTTTTGTTAATTTTAAATCTTGTTTTGGATTTCCAATTAAAATTATTGAAGTTTTCAATTTCTCTGTAACATTGCAATCATCTTAAAAGGAAGCCCTTTTATTAATTTCAACTTCAAACAATTTTAACATAGCAGCTTTTTACTTAAGTTTTTCTTATTATTTTCTTTCCTAAACATAATTAAATGAATTATTAATTGATGAATTATTATTTTTTTAATTTTAATTTTAGTTTTGAGGAAGATTCTAATTTTTCGAATGATTAGAATATTAAGATTAAGAAGAAGGTCTAACTTTTTTTGGTGATGAACATGGAGACTTTCTTAAACTTAAAGGTCTAATTATTTATGGTAATTAGACTGATTTTCTTTTTTTTTATGGACTTTAATTGGATTTAGTAGGAGAAGGAAGTTCTAATTCTTTTTTTCTAGAAGTATCTTAGTTAATTAATTTCCATTCTTATTGGTTAATTTGAAAAGTATATAAGTCATCTAATTCCCAAGTAATATCATGGATACCTCCAAAAAGGATTAATTAATTTTAATAAACAATAAGTGAATGTCCAGATCTAGTCATGGGAATATTATATAGATTATTAATATGAATTAGGTTCCATTCTTAAATTGATAAATCAAACGACCATAAATCATTATATCGTAAATCTCCATTCTTGCCTCCAAACATATATAGATTTGAATTATGAATAGCTATAGAACTACCATCTCTAGGTGTAGGTTATCTTCCTTTAGATTTATTTAATTTAATCCAATGGTTTAGAGTGAAACTATAAGAATATAAATCATTAGAATGTTTACAAATATCTGCACTATAAAAGCCACCAAATAAAATTAGTTAATCGTTATAAACAGTTGAACAATAGTTATCCAATGGTTATGGATATGAATCATTTATTTCTAATTTTTTCCAAATTTAATGATTGACGTCATGTACAAATATTTCATTTGTACATATTGAATCAGCTATTTATCCTCCAAATAAGTAAAGATTATTTTTGTAAGCAGAAAGTGAATGACAGCAACGTGGTCCTGGTTCAAATTCACATTTTATATTTTACCACTTGAATGATTCTGCAGTCATATTAAGTTTATAAAAGTCTTACAAAATTCCTTAAGAATACTAATATCCACCATATAAATATAAACTAAATAAAGATATAATAATTACAAGTTAGAATGAATTGTTATTGCACAGTTTGAACGTGGTGTAAGATTTTTACCTTAAATTTTACATTCTTACCATTTAGGGTCTTATTATTCTTATATAGCTTTAGTCATCAAAGGAATATATTTATTTTAAATTTCTTAAACTTATGATTCTGTTGGACTTACTGGGCCAAGATTAATAGAATCATTTCTTCTTTATTATTATGATCTGTTTGAATACATGAATTTTGAGTTATAACAATTATCACTAAATAAATATTATTGATTAGATTGACATATTAAATAATTGCTTAGTGATAATTGTCTAAAATTTCATTGATTTAATCACAATACATATAAATTAAGATATTGAATTTTAAATAAAGATTGTAACTAAATGAGAAATGAATAAATATTTATTGTATTATATTTAATTTATTTTTAATTAGCATTAGAAAATGATATCTCTATATTATATTCTAAACTTTGTATTGATAGGCATATATCCAATTTCTAGAATATTTAGATTACTAAATTTCTTTATTTTGGATATTCCAGATGAATTAGGTACTACTAGAGAAAACTCAATATTTTATACAATCATGGCATTCACAGTAATTAAATATTTGAGAAGTTATTCTACTCTATAATTTTTAAGCTCACTCTTTTTTACAATAAAAGTTGCATTAATAACAAGTTATTTGTTTGTAGATGTTAAAATAAGTTTATTATATGCAGGAGCATGTTTAGTGATATTTGTATTATGTAGTGAACCAAAATTTAATGGGAGAACAAAAATTTAAGATATTGAAGATATAAAAGAATTTGAAGAATTGGTTGGAGTTAAATTTAGAGATAATGATGATGGAGATATTATTGAAGAATTAAATGAGAGATTTAAAAGAAAATAGTAAGTAAAAGAAAAAAGCAAAAAAATATAAAATTACAAAATCACTGAAATGTTTTTCGCTGAATTTTATGTAGATTGGGCAGATACATGTAATTATGTAAAAAATCTAATTTATATTAAGACTAAAGAAATTTGGGCAAATTTTTCATGTAAATATACAACAAAAGGATTGAAATTTATATCTATAAATTTAGCTAAAATACCAAGATTAGCTGAATGTTATAGAATTAATACAAGTGCAATGTCTAGATAACTTCCGACTGTTATTCTTTTTGAAGATGGAGAAGAAGCATAAAGATTTCCTCCAATAGATGAAAAAACTAATAAAATACCTAAAGTATTAAAATATGGAAAGAAAGAATTACAAAGTTATTTTGATCTAGAAAAACGATATTTAGCTACAAGAGATTTATGAGTTTGTTTATTTTAATTTATTAACTATTATATTGTTTTATTAATAATATATGTATTCCCCAGATTCTTCGATTGATGATCGATACTTTTATAATCCAATGAATTCACTTTCAGAATCAGAGTAGGATATGACATTTTAGAATAAGTCATCATTAATTAGTGATTAACCAGCTATTGCTGCTAAAAAAGCAGGCACTATAATTGATAATTAAGTATAATCAATTGAAAAAAAAACAACAAACTTCAAAATAGATAATGTAGAAAACTACAAAGAAGTTAAATTACCTGATCAATCTTTTAATAAATAATCATAATAACCAACATAAAATTTCTAGAAAACATAACCTCAAGTATCCTAAAATGTTAAAATTCAAAAAAGTATTGATCAAAAACCTACTTCTGTTGGAACTTCTAATGTTGAAATAACTAATGCTAGTGCCAGAAAAAAACCACGAATTTTTGAACCTATTAATACTGATGAAAAATTAGAGTAAACATGTAATTAAATCATTTCTATTATTTATTTATAGCATTCTTAAAAGAACTCAATAGAATGGCTGGAGAAGAAGCATAAAAAAAACATGTTGAAATTAAATAAATGTACATTATTATTTTTATTTATTTACTTAGCTAAAATGCTGAAGACTTAATTATTTAAAAACAATTATTTCTATTCACCAATTATAATGAAAAAAATGTTTAATAATATATTGATAAAGCATAAAATTAAGTAGAAAAGTTACAAAACCATTTAGATTTATTACAATAACTCAAAGAATATAATGACAAATTAAACGAAATTGGACCTATGTGTTTAGATAAAGATGTGAGTCTTTTAGATGTTAATATATATTTCTAATTTAGCAAGTTTCAGAAGATAAAAGAAAGCAAAGATCTAGAGAAGAATTTAAAATATTATACACTTAAATTTAAAAATTAGAAATTATAAGCAGAACTGATTATGATTAAGATTGCACTGAAACCATTCAAACTTTGTTAAAAGATATAGAAATTAAATTAAAATTAGAATTTGCTATTGAAAATCTATCAAGACTTAAACCTTAACTTCAGTTGCTTAAAAATAATAGAAACTTTTAAACCGAATTTCAAGCTTATCTAGATTTAATGAAATAATCTTAGAAATTTGAATCAGAAAAATTAAAACCCTAATTAGAAATGATGAAATCAAGTCTTAAAATTAGAGCTTAAAAAATTCATCACTAAATTAGCTGATATTTTTGCATTTAAATTATAAATTTTATATTTAATCACAAATTTATCTCATCATCTCCAATTAAAGTGAATTATTTCAATTCATTGCTATTTATAATTTAGATAAATCTTTTAATTCTTAAAAATTATATTTTAATTGAATTATTCTTAAAAAAAGAATGCTTTTGATCCTTTTTTCAGAAATGAACAAATTTATACATTTATTTATGGGTAGAATATAAAAATATATAATCAGACAATTAGAATCTTAAACTAATAATTAAAATAAATCTCATCACTACTTTTCTTATTAAATTAGTCTAATTATTTCCAATTACAAATTTTTATCCTCCTAATTTTTAGCAGAACTATTTCTAACTTTTTTCTGTAATAAATTCAAATTATCTTTAATATATCCTAAGTTTTATGAATTTTTTTACCTTTTTTTAAAAGTTATTATATCCCTAATAGAGTTTAATGTAAACCAAGATTATATGGATTTAATTGACAGTAATATTTAGACAATACTCCTTTTTTTATTAAATATTTAATTTCAAACTCTAAATCTAATTCTATAAGTCTGTTAAAAAATAAGATAAAATTGACAATAGCTTTCTAATCATAAAAATTCAAAAGATTTTGCATAATTTATTGATTTTTGATAATTTCTTTGATTAGATTAGAATCATGAGATATTAACTAACATAGACTTTTAGAATATATCTCAGTAAAAGTATAATTATGTTTATCTACACTTACATGAAAAAAATCCAATATTTGATCTGAAATGAATTCTTTTGATTATTGTGAATGCTCCTTTAGTATTGATATCAGATTGATACAATAGAAATATATCTATTCATTATTAGATGATAAACTTTTCTTAATTTTTCTTAAAACAACTAAAATTTAATATTCTAAAAATATTTTTGATACTTCTTCCTTAACTGGGGATTTATGAATTAAGTATACTACTTTCTTTAAATAAAATAAAGGATCGATATAATTTGCTTAAAGAATGTATTTGCAAACTAATTGTAAATGCTAATTAATTTAATATAATAAATACGGCTTTTCTCTTAGTATATCTGGCTATTTCAATTATTATGTCAAAAAATTCATGAGAATCAACGCATATCTTTAGAGATATATTGATTAATATGGGTAAGGCATCTATATCATTCAAATAATTTTTAGGAATTATTCCTAGGAGTTTAAATGATTTTTAACAAACCTCTAAGTTTTCATCTTGTATTCTATTAAGCAAATATGGAACACCAAAATTTTATATTAAGACCTTCCCTACATTGTCATAATGTTTAAAAGCCATTAAAATGAATAAATCTATATAAAAAAAAACATTTACCCAAAATTAACATTGTTGTTAATGTTGACAAATTTTAGTTCAATGCATTTATAAGAAAAGGGATCTATTAATTTATTAATAGAAAATCATTTTGTGAAATTTAAGAGGTCTTCCATAAATTAATTGAATGATTTAATTAGTGTTAAAGCAGTGCCAAATCATCAAATGCAAAGTTTAGGCTAGTTAAGTCTTACACTTTAATCTTGTTGTTTTAAATATTCTTTTATAATTGATTATTCATCTAAATCCACACTTCTGTAGAAGGGTATGTTTTATTCATTTTAATCTAAAAATTACATCTGTTTTAATTTCAATAAATAAATAAGTTTGATCCTCAAATTTATAAGATATTAAATTCATAATACTTTATCTAAATTTAAAAATCAATAAGAAACAATTATTAGTGTTGATAGACATTATTCAATTATCTTAAATTCTTAACTTTAATATAAAATAATTTAAAATGCAATCATATTCTCAAAATGAGGATATAAATAATTTTATGAGTATTACAGGATGTTAGGATTATTAGAAAGCATAATCATTCATGTAAATGGCAGAAAATATACTTGAAGTATTTATAATTTTAATTAGAATGCAATTCAACTTTATATGGATTATGAAGGAGGACTTAATTAAAATACATAATAGAATGAGTTATACAATTAATAATAATAATAGAGGCTAATCATTTAAGAATCTCCAAAGAGTAAAATTTATAGCGTATTTCTGAAGGATACGTTTATAATTCTAATTAAGATATTCAACTATTCCCATAGGATGATGCTTTCGTTGAAAAATATAGAAAGTATTTAGAAGAAAAAAGAGCAAAATAGGATGGTATTTTTAAAAAAACTATAAAATATGGTGTAAAATTTATCTCCTATTATTGTAACATATAAGTTTTTACTTAGTCAAAAATCCACCTAATTACGGCAATGACTTTTTATAATATATTTAATAACAAAAGATTTAAACAGAAATAGCTTTTCAAAGTGGAAATTTCTAAGAAAATTGATAAAAGCAAATGAAGAAACAAGACCTTTGTTAGTTTATTTACATGATCACTCAAACATTTTGATATTATAGAAAATGTCTAATTGCAAAGATTTTGTCACAATTCTTAATAGAGATTATCTTATACTTGGATTTTTAACTAATGAGTAAGTCTATGAATAATTACCACATAAACTAGATCCTCCAAAAATTTTAATTTATAAATTGGATATTGTTGATGAAGTTGTTTTAATGGAAGAAATTCCTTTAACAATAGATACAAATTTCGAAGAAGTAGCTCAAAAAATTAAGACATTAGAAGCAACATTTAATAAAGAATATATTTATATAGAAAATATTAAAAAAGAAGTTAATTCTCATAATTAATATAACTAAAATTATCTTAATTATACATGACCTTATTTCTAACAAAATTTGTAATAGTAAAATCAGGTTGACTAAAGAGAAAGAGATTTATAAATTTAATCTTAAAAAGAAGCATATCAGTTTGCAGAATTATAGGGAATGAAAAAGAAAAGATGAAGAATTGAAATAGTAAGAAGAGGCTAAATATTTAGAATTATAGTAAAAAGAAGTAATATATTCTAATTTATATTTAAAGGAGTAAAGATTAATTAGAAGAGCACAATTATTATCAAATATGCCAGAAGAACCAGAATAATATTCAGGTATTTAAATTCTATTCAGGTTTACAAATGCAACAAGAACCAGAAGATTTAATTTTAATGATGAAATTTAAGTAATAAATTTCTATATATAAAAAGATTTTATTTGATTTTGTAGAAAGTCAAGAAGATGATTGTTTTCATGATCCATATGCCTAATTTGATTTAATTAAAAATTTTCCTAGATTATCCTTAAAGAATAAGACTGAATGGATGATAAGTGAAGTTTTTATAGATTCTGAAAAGGAATAATTAATTGTAGATGAACAATAGTGATAATTAAATTAACTTTTAATATTTATACTTAATGAGTGAATCGTTAAATTTTAATCTAAAGTTATACAGAGAAAGATTGGCTGATAAATATTCAAAATCTCCTGTTGAAACAAGATTTGATTCATCCATAAATGGTGTTGAGAGTCAAAGAAAGACTCCAATAAAAAAAGATAAGCCTAAGTATTTATAATTTTTATAATAATAAGTGCTCCTTCATTAAATACTTTAGTAAATAAACTCTAGGAATTTAGTAATAAGAAAACAAAATAAAATGATTCATTTTTATTTAAGTCAGGTAAAAGTAATCAAAATTCTTCTCCAAGTAAAATAAATGGATTACATTAAAAGTAAATATCAAATAAGTTACACTTAGAATATAATCAATATCTTCATTGTCTCCTCCTCCTTAATAAAATAATTTGTAATTACCATCTAGAGGTCACTAATATTCAATTACATAATTTAATGGAATAGTTTCCCCTTAGAAATAAAGTTTTATTAGTCCAACTCATTTTTCTTAAATTACAGATAGATAAGAATAATAAGAGTCTTATACTGATATTTCAAGTCTTATTCCTTTGCATGAGATTGTTAATATGCGCACTAAATTAGAAAATGCACATATTAATGTAGCCAACATTACACCTACATATTTAACAGAATTTATTAAGTTAGCCAATACTATTCATCTACAATTAAAAGTGAATAAAAAATAAGGATGACTTATTGAATTTAAATATTTTCAATATATATCTTATTATTTCTTATTTTTAGAATTTTATAATTTCAAGTAGAATTAGAATTATTTTGTATAATTTTGTTATTTATTTAAAATAGTCTTTAGAATGCTCCCTATAGAGTTATTCAACTTAATTTAAACTAAAAAGTTAAAATAAATGTTTCTTGTGAAATATAAACTTATCTCATATATGTTTGTATAATCTTTGAATAATACGTATTTTAATGAATAAACAAAATCTCTTGGATATTATTCCAATCATCTGGCCTTAAAAAATATCTGCAAGAGAATAAGAAATATAGAGAGTTATATAAGAACTTATGTAACTTAAGGAAAATTAACCAAATCAAAGTGAATCCATTAATTTTACAATCTAATATTTAGCACAACATGCTCCATATATAGATGTAGTTGTTTCTTTTCAAAGTTTGATAAATATCAAACATCCTATTTAAGATCTACTTAAATATTTAAGCACTTTCTCAGAAAATACACTCACATAAGTGGTGCGAAAAGTTAATTTAAATGATCTAAATTCTGATTCTGATGAAACAGATTTTACTTACAGCGATCCTTATGAAGAGAAGAAAAAACAATTTAATCTCAAAATGATGAAAAGAGTGAGTTTTCCAAAGTTATAAAAACTTATAAGTGATATTTATAGATTAGAAATGTTAACAAAAGTTTATTCATGGATGAACCAATTAACATATGTAGATTATATTAAAGTGAGTGTTTCAACTATAAAGAAAGCATTATAAACTGAATACTTAGATGAACTAACTATTAACACTGTTATCTAATGTGCAAAATGTTCATGTTAATGCGCAAATTAATATTTATAAGATACACCTAAATTCTAGAAATTAAAAATTGCACTTCATAAAATAGCTTTATTTCAAGATGTCGATTTATAAGTGCTTCTAAATTTATAAAAAAATGATTTAAAACCAATTAATGAATGCGTTTGGACAAGACAATAGGTAATCTAATGCATTTTATTATTTTGTTTGGTTTAATGTGAACTACTAATTCATGATTTCAAATTTTTAACTTTATAATCTAAACCTTTCTGTTCTTTTGAAATTTCATGGAATGAATCTGGATTAAGTTAAATTCGGGATTATTTCCCAAAGTTAGCTAAGAAATTGAATAAAAGATATAAAATTTTAAAAGATATTCCTTATATTGATGCTAAAACCAATAATTTAATTTTTATTTATGCTTAATCTTTGTTTGGATATTATCATCATCATATTAATTATGATAATTTTTAATTGCAGGACAATCTAAAATAAACTATAAAACAATATTTAGAAAATAAGAATTAAGAAAAAAATTTAGCGCTTCAAATAATAATTTCAAATGCATTTATGTTTGCATAATTACTAAAGGCATTGAAGTGAAATTAATTATACATATTTGATTTCAAATTATTATTATACATTGGTGAAACAAATCATAAATTATTTTAATATTTTAAATATATTATCTTTAACGAATAACAATGTTAAGATTATATATATTGAATCAGTTCATACTGATCTTTTATCTTTGATTAACTTTAAATCTTTTTAAAAATAATTAGAATATTTAACCTAAGATTAAAATTTATTTTTCTTTCTTTATTCAAAAGAATTAAGATATAATTATTGCTCTAGAATAAATTTGACAAAATTAATAGAAAAAGTTCTACTGATACTAATTCAAAATGAGAATTATAAGGGATTTTGAAGTATTCTTCAGTTTTGCTCATTAAATACAAACATTTAATAATGAGAGGATAATTAAAATATTATTCATTAAAATTTAACCAAAATATAAAAAAAATATCATGCAAAATCTTCATATACATAAAAATATCAGTTCTCTTTATAAGAAACTTAATCAAGTGTTTAAATATTCTAATAATTGATCTTCATCAAAGGTTGTTTATGACCATTTATTTACTTTGTCTATCTAAGCTTCTGTATAAAATTTCTCTTATAAATTTTATAATGGTTTTATATTAATTTTTTTATGCATAGTATACTTTTTTGAGACTTAAATAGCAAGTTTTTTACTGCTCATTAAAGCGTATTGTTATTAAAGAGGTTCCTTTTCAATTGGATTAAATGAAAGTCCAATAGCTCCAAGACCTTCAAATTTCTTGAAAATTAAAGGTTATGAAGGTCTTTAAGATAAGCAATTTTCTAATTTTTATGGTTTTTTGTATTATATTCTTTAAGAGGGTGAAGCTTAGATAGGAGGTAAAGATTTAACAATTAAAGGTTTTTTTAAAACTTAGGACAAAGAAATTGGTTTGTATTTTCTTTACAACAGAAAGTTAGGTTTATTCCTTTCAGATAAAATCATTAAAAATAAATAAATATTATTTATATAGATATATTTTACATCTTATTATAAAATTTAAGAAATTGATACTTATCCTATAATAAATAAAAATCTGATTAAGGAATTTGAGATAAATTCTAATTAAAGTTTTTAATAATTTTTCTTTATTATATATAAACTTAAATTCTTAATTATGTTAATAAAAGAAGTTCAAAAATTTTGTGAATATAGAAAAATTATATTGGATGTGAAAAAGATGGCCACAGAGTTTACATTAAAGTAAGGGTTAATTCGTAATAAAAGTAAGAATATTATATGAATAACAATTAAGATGATAATTAACATTAATTTGGANTATTATCTTTAACGAATAACAATGTTAAGATTATATATATTGAATCAGTTCATACTGATCTTTTATCTTTGATTAACTTTAAATCTTTTTAAAAATAATTAGAATATTTAACCTAAGATTAAAATTTATTTTTCTTTCTTTATTCAAAAGAATTAAGATATAATTATTGCTCTAGAATAAATTTGACAAAATTAATAGAAAAAGTTCTACTGATACTAATTCAAAATGAGAATTATAAGGGATTTTGAAGTATTCTTCAGTTTTGCTCATTAAATACAAACATTTAATAATGAGAGGATAATTAAAATATTATTCATTAAAATTTAACCAAAATATAAAAAAAATATCATGCAAAATCTTCATATACATAAAAATATCAGTTCTCTTTATAAGAAACTTAATCAAGTGTTTAAATATTCTAATAATTGATCTTCATCAAAGGTTGTTTATGACCATTTATTTACTTTGTCTATCTAAGCTTCTGTATAAAATTTCTCTTATAAATTTTATAATGGTTTTATATTAATTTTTTTATGCATAGTATACTTTTTTGAGACTTAAATAGCAAGTTTTTTACTGCTCATTAAAGCGTATTGTTATTAAAGAGGTTCCTTTTCAATTGGATTAAATGAAAGTCCAATAGCTCCAAGACCTTCAAATTTCTTGAAAATTAAAGGTTATGAAGGTCTTTAAGATAAGCAATTTTCTAATTTTTATGGTTTTTTGTATTATATTCTTTAAGAGGGTGAAGCTTAGATAGGAGGTAAAGATTTAACAATTAAAGGTTTTTTTAAAACTTAGGACAAAGAAATTGGTTTGTATTTTCTTTACAACAGAAAGTTAGGTTTATTCCTTTCAGATAAAATCATTAAAAATAAATAAATATTATTTATATAGATATATTTTACATCTTATTATAAAATTTAAGAAATTGATACTTATCCTATAATAAATAAAAATCTGATTAAGGAATTTGAGATAAATTCTAATTAAAGTTTTTAATAATTTTTCTTTATTATATATAAACTTAAATTCTTAATTATGTTAATAAAAGAAGTTCAAAAATTTTGTGAATATAGAAAAATTATATTGGATGTGAAAAAGATGGCCACAGAGTTTACATTAAAGTAAGGGTTAATTCGTAATAAAAGTAAGAATATTATATGAATAACAATTAAGATGATAATTAACATTAATTTGGAATAAAATTGAACAAATATATTGAAATGAATGAAGAATATTAAGCGAAAATTGAAAGATAAGAAAACTTTTTATAAGAGTAAGAGAATGATTTGTTATTATTTAAGAATCTAATTAATTCTAGATCGGGGTTATCGACCAGATAAAGAAACAAAAGACTTGAAACGTAGAAATAAGGGTTAAAATAAATCGTAGAAATAAACAAAAAATCTAACTTAATAAATAAAAGAGGCAGAATTAGAATTAATGGTATGTCTTAACTTACCTAGTTATATTGGTTATAATTTAACAATTATATATCTCCAATACATAAAGACTTTGGAGAATTACCAAGCTATAATCCAAAAAAATTACAACCTTTTAGAGTGGGTATACCTTATACAGAAAAAATAGAAATTAAAGGAAATACAATAAATTTAACACCTTAAACTCCAATTGATAAAATTATCATAACAGAAAATTATTAACTTCATGATATTATAGAATTACAATAAAAGAATGATTAAATACTGATAAATGATAAATTATTAATTAGTTTATGTACCTCAAATAATTAAGCTATGGAATAACAATTTATTTAACTTGAATAAATAAGAAAATAATTAAAAAAAAACTCAAAATATGTATTAACTCCAATTTAAGGATTAAAATATTATGAAGCTTCTAAAATTGAATTAATAGGAGAAGATGAAGATGGAGAACTTAAAAGAATAGCTAGCAGTTCTAATTTGATTGATCATGTATAAACTAGATATCAAAATTACAATAATTAATAATATATTGTTGTGACTGAGTTAGAATGATATTTATCAAAATTTATTAATAATAAAAGTTATATAATTAAAATGATGATGGAAATGTATGTGTATTGGACAGCCAAATGTGAGTTCATATTTGAAAGGTAACATATAGAATCAATTTTTAAAGCTGGAGAATTTATGATGATTAACCATTCTTGTTATTTTGTGGTTGTTTCTTATCTTGCTTATATGCAATTATTCATATCATGTATATGCTTTAAGGGGATAAAGTATAAATCTTTTTGAAACAATATATGTATTAATTATGATTTATCCTATTAGGTCAAGAAGACTAGGGTTTTCTATATACTAATTCTTTTTAACTTTATCAAGTATGGTTACTATGATGCTATTAATGACAATGAATGGATGGGTTAATTTATCAGTTGGTATAGGATACACTATTGGTTATGGAATTACATAAATCACTAAATCAAAGTCTTAGTATACTCAAGTTGATACAATATGATTTAAACTTAAGTAATTGATAAAAACATTTTAATTTATTTTAAGAAAATCGAATATTGATAAGTTTAATTTATTTATTTTAATATGGTGAATTTCTCTTACATTTCCATTTTATTCATCACTATTTATATAAATTTCATTGATTTATAAAAAAATTAATCATTTATATATTAATAGAGAATTAAGTATATAGATATCTCAATTTTATGGGAAAAACCGTATTTTTCAATTAAATTAAAAAGAAATTGAGATAATTTAGTTAATCAAAGTTATTCAAAAAGAAGACAATGTAAAAATTACCTATTCTAATTATTTATTTGATTTTTAAATATGATTTGAAAAGTCAAAAAAAAACAATATAAATAAAATTAGTTAATTTGGTTAATAAATCTAACAAAATCTATAAAAGAAAAAGGAAGTAAAGAAGTAAACTTAAAAAATTTAGAAAATTAGATCATTATCTTTAAAATATTATTAATTTATAATAAGCATCCATTTAAAATATATTGTAAAATTAAAATTAATAAATATATAAGGACATCATCATACTTAATTATACATTAAAATGTATGTAGGATAAATAGTAGTGTATTTTATTATGCATATGGAACAAAATATATGAGAATTAATAAATTTAGAGTTGAATTAAATCAATTTCAAGATTTTTTTCAATAAATTTTAGTATCAGATCATGTTTAATAATAACTTGAAAAATGAAGTTTTATGTCTAAGTGGAAAAACTAAAAAATTTTGTAAAATAATTTGGTTAAATTTGAAAATAAATCCTAGTTCTTTAAAATTAAGGGAATAGTAAGAATAGATATATTAATCTATCTCTGATTTGTAGGTTATAATTTTAAAAGACATGACTAAGCAGAAGAAAGCATGTCATAATAAATGAGAAGGATAATTAATAGTTGAAGATAAAGAAAAATAAATAAATTAAAAATAAAAAGAGAATTAGATTAAAATTTTTTAAATTAAGTTGCTAGATATAAGTTTTTTTACTAAATAATTAAAAAAAATTAGTAATATAAATGAATATGCTTATCAATTTATTTATTTTAATAAAATAATTTATAATAACAGTTTAATCAGAAAACATCTTCATATAGAAGAACCATTTAAGTTTAATGTTCTTATTCGCAATGATCTATCTTATTTAATATTCTTTTTAATTTATTTTCATTATTACGAATCTTGGATCTAAAATTAAGATTATTAAATAATAATTACAATTTATCATTTGCTTCTTCTAAGCTCAATTTAACTAGTAAATCTAATCTTTCTAAATTTGATAGTTAACTTTTTAATTTAGAAGCTAATGTTTAATTTTTTACTTCTTTTTTTTCTAAGTTATTTAGGAATTATTAAACTTTTTCACAATTTTTGCCTTCATTTTCACCTTCTTTGAGTACCATTTTAGGTACAATTAATCCAGGCCTTTATAAGATGGTATTCCAATCTATTCCATTAAAAAATGGATGTTATTTGATTTCATTAATATCTGAATGTCCAATTCTTTTTTAATAATCAGGTTCCATTAAACGACACATTAAATCATAAGCATTATGTGTAATACTTTCTTCCTCTTCATCACTAACATTTGGCCATTCAATTCTATAATTTAAAATGTTATCAAATATTTTTTCAACAGAATCATCATTAAAAGGAGGAATTCCACAAAGCATTTCATACATAATAACTCCTAGACTCCAATAATCTAAACTACTATTAGTTAAGGATTCTCCTTTTAAAACTTCTGGAGCAATATAATCTGGAGTTCCAACAATTCTTTTACTTTTACTGCTATGATTTTAAATACTTGTTTTAATAACTTATTATATTTGAGGTAGTTTTAAATCAAAAACTGTATTGAATTAAGGATCATTATGATCAGCAAATTCTGGTATAGTATTTCTAAATTATAATAATATAATACGATTCAATATCTTATTATCTTAATTTTAATTTTAATCTATTATTGAATCCAACTTCTGAGAGTCCAAAATCAGCTAATTTAGCATGTCCTTATTTATCTAATAAAATATTATCAGGTTTTAAATCTCTATGTACAATTTTCTTAGATCGAAGATATTCTAAGGCTAAAACTACTTCAGCAATATAATGTCTAACATATTCTTCATCTAAGGCCTTTTATTAATATATTTAAATTACTGTATACATCTTTAGAATATGTGAAAAATCTCCTCCTACCATATATTCTTAGACAAAACATAAATATTATTCATGACTAAAAGAATAGTAAGCTTTGACAACAAAATCACCAGATAATATTTCAAATATATTTCTTTCAGCTTTTAAAGTGTCTAATTATGTTTCTAATTACTAATGAAAATAATTAAATAAATTCGTACTTTTTAAGAACAATCTATAATCTTCATAGCATATAAATCTCCAGATGTTTTCTTTTTTACTAAAAATACCCATCCAAAAGCACCTTATCCTAAAGGTTTGATAAATTCAAAATCTTTTAAACCAATTTCTTAAGATTATATAGTTTTTTCTGCATTAATACTTACTAATTCTGAATCTGAATTATATCCTCTATCTACTGTTATTACTTCAAAATCAAAAGATTATTTTGATTTCTAAGGTTATACAGCAACACTCTATTTCATATTATTTTTTGATAAAATAGTTTTAGAATTTTCTGGATGAAATAGACTTTTTTTAGGTTTTCTGACAATTCTATCAAAATCTGCTTCCTAATTGATTTCATCTTGTTTTATTATTTCTTCATTATCACTTGATGATGAACTACTAGGACTTAATTCATTTTTATCTTTTTTTGGTGGTGATGCTGTATTAGGAGATTCTTCTATTATTTATTCAGATTATGAAAAACCTAAATCTATATGTAAAGGTCTTTAAATTTCTAATTATTATGGAGGAGGTATAGGTAATTTTCTACTTCCTTTCATCATCATATTCATCATAATATTTCTTCCACTATTTTTCATACTATTCTATTAAGAGTTTTTCATAGATTAATTTGAATTTTAGTTAGAGTTAGGTGTAGAATTTTTAGCTTAATTTGATTTGTTTTCTTAATCAGATTCACATTAATTAATATTTTCAAAGGAATTAATGATATTTTAGTCTTTATCTTTTTGAATTTCTTCAATTGAATCAACTTATCTTCCAAGTCCTATAGAAGGTAATTATTATTATTTTTTTAATGTAATTTCTTAATCAGAATCACATTAAGCAATATCAGGAAAAGAACAAATCTTTTAATTTTATGGAGATTCATCTTAGTATGATGAAGCCATTCTTCCTAATGGAGTTTATACAGGAGATTCTATTACTGAATCTACAGCTGTTGGAGATTAAGCTTTTCTAAATAAAGATGGCTTATTTGATGTTGGACTCATTAAAGCATCAGATGAATTTGAAAGATTACCTATTCTATCTAAAATCTTAGATCCTGGATTTGATGGAAACTATACTTATTCTTCATTATTTCCCTTATTTATTTATGTTCTCTTCATTTAATTACTACCCAATACTTATGATCTTGTCATTGTCATCATAGTTAAACTATCTCTTCTTTTTATTTCATTTGCGCTTCCTGTATTATTTGCATTCAATTTATCTTTACTAATAATCATTATTAATATTTACTTTATTAATGACATAATCATTACATTTTTCTTTTTGTTACTACCTATCTTTGGAGTCTAACAAGTAATATTATTATCATCATCTTCTTCATATATTGTTTCATTTCTTTTTAATTTTTATTAACTTGTTGTTGTTACATTATTAAATTTTGAAAATCTAAATGAACTAGAATTAGAGTTCTTATATTTTTATTTCAAATCTATTTCAATATTTGGTTTTATTTTTTAACTCTCCTAAATTTATTAAGTTTCTAAATTTTATAAAATCTTAAAATATTCCATTCTATCATAAATACAAGTTCTAGCTTTATCTATAATTTCTAAAACTTCATCATTAATTTCATCACTCTCTATATTACATTTAGCATCAGTTAACTCATCAAAAGTTATTCGATTTACTTATTTTAAAGATTATATATTTTACATTTATTATCTTCATTATTTGCATTACTATTTAATACTTTCTCAGTATAATTTACTATTATTGTCATGACTGAATTTATTAATGCTAATTATTTCTTTGCCTTATTCTTTTCTTCTTCCTCTTATTAGATTTTATTATCTTCTAAATGAATTGTATGTGTTCTTCTTAAAGATCTTAATGGTTTTTTCTCTTCCTCTTACTTTTTCTTCTTTAAACGATTTTATTTTTATTCTTATAAACTTATTTTACCTAATCTTATTTAAACATCATGTTTCAATTTATATGCTAGTTAAGATGCATCAGCTAATTAAAGATTTAATTATAATAATTTTTTGCTTTATTCAGCCTTCTTTTCACAAGTTATACAATGTGCTGCCATTATTTCTAC
Source organism: Paramecium sonneborni (assembly GCA_905182985.1). Lineage (NCBI taxonomy): Eukaryota > Ciliophora > Oligohymenophorea > Peniculida > Parameciidae > Paramecium > Paramecium sonneborni. Next base: position 230,998 of record CAJJDN010000005.1, read on the forward strand.
TTCAATAAATTATTCACAAATTCTACACACTATTTTATTATGCTTTTCTAAATCTAATTCTTTTAATTTACTTTGTAATAATCTATTTTAATTAATTAATGATTATTTTAATTTACGTTTTAGTTTCAACAAACACGCGCTTACTTTTCAAGGCAGTACTCTAATCAGGTTAATGTTCATCCAACCAAAATAAGAATAATTAAGCATACACTATTCGAATGACTGAAAGTAGTCTTTTCTAGATTCTTATTATATATTAACTAATTCTTTTACTTTTATAATTGATTTGCTATTTTAAGGTTTCTAGAACTTCCTTTCTTAAAGCCCTTCAAATAATCTTAATTAGTCTATTTTTTTAATGTTTCCATATTGGCTATCACATATCCTAATTAATCTTGTTTAAATGAATTGAATGTTGTAACTAAAGTTTTATGCAATTCATTTAAATAAGCTATTGAAGGCACACCAAACTATTATCTTAAATTAAGAAATACTTAACCAGCAATCAACAATTCGACTATAAAAATTATTTAATCTATTAAGAGTTCAATATCTGTTCTGCTCAGCATTACACATTTTAAACGATGAACTTATTTTACAATATAATTCAATTGTGGCTTGAATACAATGAATTCATTTTTTGTGGGTATTACCTGCAAAGAGTGGAATTATATTTTATTCATTAATTTAAAATGTATAAATCCAAACGGACCCAATATGCAGGATCAACTGCCAGTACTTTAGATCTATTAAAGGCATAGGATTGTCTCTTCTGTCAATAATGTCAAAAATTTTGCTGTCTCATTACTAGAGCTCTTTATATTAAATACTCAGCAAGCCAGAATTATTACTATCAAAAGGATATTAATATAATACTTTTACAATAACGATCTAAACAATATACTGCATATAAAGAATGGACTTTTTATGATACAAATGAATGTTTAAAAAGATTCTATTCTTTACCTGATACAAAACAAAAAACTATTGTATTAACTGAATATTATAAAGTAATTACTTTCAAAACTATACTGAATAGTTTCACCGTGATATACCACGTCTTTTCATGTTACCTATAGCAACAACATTATCTAAATATCATGATAAACGTCGCAGAATAGAATATATTAGAATATCTAGGATGCTTGGTGGACATATTGAATAACCAACAGCAACATAAAATTCTATTTAAACAGTATTAATTGAATATTCACATTAACTTAGTCATTACAAAATCTATTAGGTTAGTTAAATTTCAGTAAACAAGAATAATCTAATACATTGATTGAAATATAAAAGAATTTAAAAGAAGCCATAAATACATCCAAAACTAAATAAAGAGATTATGATTCTCTTAAATACAATCTGCCTTTATAATTAAAAAATTCTGATTATTACAATAAATCAAAATTGGAACATAAATCTGATACAAATTCAAGATTAGAATATAAAGAGAACTTTAATGAACTATTTTTAAAAAAAAAACCTTTAAGAAATTCAGCCATTTAAACCTAAAGAGAAGTTTCACAACCTAAAATTTATATCACTGAAAAAAATTGTAAATTATAAGTGCAATAAATTCCACTTACTTAAAGGAATGTGAATAATACAAAATAATCAATATCACCAAGACCCACAACTTAAAGATCGATAAAACCATAAATCATGCAATTATTAAAGCCTAATCATAATAATAATAATAAGTTAAAAGCTACTAATATTATATTAGAATGTCTAATGAGAAAATTAAACTTAGATTAAAAATCTCTAAAATAAAAATCAAAATCTCCTAATAATCCTTCTAATTAATAAGCAAAAAGAAAGAGAAGAGTAATGAGCACAAATTAAGAAACAACAAAAATAGATTTATCTTAATTAAAATAAAAATAATCATAATTACTGTAGAGTAAATTTGATTAAAACGTTATAAATAAAGGATATAAAACAGGAAGAGCCTCAGCAATGGCTTGATTAATTTATTTATATTTTATTTATTTATTACTATTTAAAAAATTACAAAATAAATAACAAAAAAAAATCAATAAAATACACCTTAAGCAAAGTATTAAAATTTATCATACCTAAATTGATTTTAGATAAATACCATCTAGCTCTCCAATTATCAAGTGATTTATTTATTAAACTTTAAACATGTACATAAAGCTCTGCATCAGATTTTACTTTTGGATTAAATCTTGCATACAACTCCTTTATTGCTTAATCTCCTTTTTAAAAACAAGGTAATGTTGTACCATGACCAGTATACATCATTTCTACAAGTAGTAAGATTTCTTTTTAGTATTATTAACAGGCTTTAAATCCTCTAAAAATATATTGTTTAAATACTTATAAAATAATTTCCTAAAATTTTCTTTAAATAGGGTTCCTTTAGCTCCCCCTAAAACTTAAATATAATCAGATAATAATTTAAATGGCACTTTTCCTTCAAACTCCATTCCTTTTCCAGGAGCATTAGATAAAAAGAATCCAAAATCAATATGTATTAAATGTCCTTCACTATCTAATAAAATATTTCCATTATGTCTATCCTTTACTTATAAAAAATAACAAACCAATCCATATGCAGTTAAAGATTAAACATAATTTTGTAATGCTTAATCTATATTATCTCTGAAAAAACTTCGAAAGAAATCTGAAAAATTTATAAAATTCTTATATCTTTTTCTCAAATTCTTTTATAAACTATCAATAGTTGTTGCATTTTTAATCATTTCTATTATTCCACAATCTGGTCCCAAAGATAATACTTCATAATATCTCAATTTTAATGGTAGACCTGATTTTTTAAATATCTAGTCAAATTAAGATATCAATTATAAAGCAAATTATTCTTATTTTAAGTTATCTCCTGTTTTTATAATTAAATGTACTAATTTCCAGGATTTTAAATTTTAAAAAATTGACTAAGATTTTATTCTTTCTGCCTATTATGTTGAACTTTCACCAAATATTGTTTTTTTTAATTCATTATATTCTTCACTGTTCAATTTAATACCTTTTTCTGCTTAAAGATAACTATTCCTATGCATTTTACTTATAAATAAATCTTCTTTTTCTTTTTTGTCAAGTTAATGGGTACTTGAAGGTCCTTCTAAACTAAATGCTTATACATTCTCTTATAATGAATATGATGTTGAATATTTTGGTATATCATTTTAATCAGATTATTCAACATCACTATTAATAGAGTCATCATTTAAGCAATAAAATTTAGAAGTTCCATCAAGTTTATTCTAATTAATTGTAAGATTCGATTAATGAAATTTCAATTATAAAAATTCATTTTAAATTGATTTTTATATATCTGCAGATGAAAATCTTCTTTCTATATCATCATATTTTAATTCTTATTTCTAAATTTTTGATTTTACATTAGTCTATTTTAAATAATTTATATTTACATTTGCAGTTATAGGAAAAGATATTTATTCTTCAACAATCTAAGAATTATTTTTCTCTTCTATTTCTGGTCTAAATAATTCTAAAATTAGACTAAAAGGACTTCTCATTTTTGTAGAAAATACTCTGCTTTCTTTGTATACTATTTTTAGAACAGCATGATTTCGAATTTAATTTCCAACGAATGGTACATAAACAGCAGCAGGTAAGTTTTCATTCATTTTTTATAAATAAGAATGCAAGACTTCTGTTTTTTTCTTTGCCTTTGATAATTCTTCACATATTTTCATAATATCATCCCAAAAACAAATATTGGAATAAAATGCTGTATCTAAATTATTTGATCTTTTTCCAAAAATTGAATTATAATCTTGTAAATGTATTTCTTTATAGTTATTTAGAATTAAATTTGGAATACATTATTAATATTCATTTTTGTTCCATTCGAAAGTTCCATAGAAAGTTATATTTTCATTGACTTTTAAAGATTCTATTCTAGGTGTTCCTTAATAAACTTATTAAAGAGTTGATTTTGTTGGAGAAATCGCTTCATTTGATGTATTTAAATTATTTTTATTGAAATTTATTTCTTCTAAATTAATTTTTAAAAGATGTGATGCTATTAATAAGTTTCCAGCATAATTATGAGACATTTTTATAAAAAAATTATCTGTAAATTTTTTTACTATATTAAATGTAACTGGTTCATTTGGTGTAATAATTTAAGAAAGACTTTTTAATTAGAAAAAAACTTAATGAGCAAAAAAGAAATCTATTGAGGAGGCTTATAGTACAAATTAGATTAAATTCTCATCACTTAGTTATTGATGAAAAATCATAAAGTTCACAATTTAAGGAATAAAATATTCAAGATCCTTTCTTTGAAGATTAATTTCAAAGTTAGGATTTATACGACATCTTTGAAGCATTGATATAGCATTCGCTTTGTTTTCAGCCACATATAATCTAATAATTACATATAAAATATCATCATCTTAAATCTAAAAATATTTCAACTCATTTACATTTAAATTGTTATGCTTATATTTACTTAATATTTTATTTGCTTTCTTAAATGATTTAGGAATTTCTCCCTTATTCTTCTTTGTATAACATAAACAACCTCTGGGAATATCGTCATTCATTTAATTTAATAATTAAATTGTAAAATAAATTAAATAAATTAGGTTTAAAAATTAAATTATAATGTTGTTTCTTTATTGAAAGAGAATAGCTAGTTTTTTTAAGAAATTAGAGTATATGAAGTAATTATATGATTGAGATTCTTTGTTCCATATTAAATTAGAAATAAAATATAAATTTCCATAATAATTAAATTATCAAAAACATGCTTTTTATCTAGAAATTAATTAAATTAAGATAAAATGTGTTTCTTTTGAATAATAAAAATTAATTTAAATTATTTTTATAATTGATTAGTATTCAACATTTCTTGATTTTTTTAATAATTTCTTCATCATCATCAGCATTGCTAATTAAACTATCAAAATCAGAAATATTTTATTCAATCTTAGAAACATCAGATAAATCATCATTATCATCATCATCATCATCATCATCTTCATCTTCATCTTCTTCCTCATTATTATTATTATTATTATTTTTATTATTATCATTATCATTTTCTTCATCGTCTGATTTTTATCTTAATTTCTTCCTTTATTAATTATTATCCTAACCCTTTTCTTTTTTAGAATTTATTTCATTTAAGGAGTCAGAACTGTATTACGCTTTATTATCTTTTTCTTCATGTTCCTTTAAAATACCTTTTAAAAATAAATAAAAAAGTCTACCTTCCACATCTTTTCTAGAATCCTCATCATTACTTGAGTTATCTTCAAATCTTTATTCATTTGTATCTTTAGTCAACTTTTATTTTTTTAATTCAGCAATCCATTTATGGAAAACATCTATTGCTTCATCTAATCCTTTTATCTTTGTTTTAAATTGCACTTAACATTTGTCACAATTTAACTCAGCCATCTTAATTATTTTTTTTCTGATCATTTTTTTTATTTTTACATTTTAACAATGACACAATTTTTGTATCCACATAATGCACAATCAAAAATGGTTCTTATAGTCTACATTTTTTCCCTTTTTTGAATTTTGTTTGATTTTCTGCGTCCACCCATTATTATGAATTAATTATATATAATATTTAATTCTGTATCTATTAGGTAAATATAATCATAATCATTTTTTTTGATTAATTAAATATAAGATATTTTTTATCATTTTCAATTATACTCTAAGTCTTTTTAAAATTTTAATATAAAAAATGACCTAAAAATAAATTTATATCATTAAGAATATATTATTTAATATTTCATTAATTTAATAGTCAAAAAAAATAATTTAAAACTATCTATCAATTTATGATTATTATGATTGGATATATAACTAGAATTTAATATGGATTTGAAAATTTAGTTATAAATATTGAATGTAAATTTAAGTAGAAATATTGTTAATTTAGAAGAATTATATAATTATGAAAATATATATTTCTGAAATACTGTTATTTAATTTACTTTATGCAAATGAAAATAATGAAAGTTTTAAGTATGGAAACTGATAAAAGTGACAAAAGTCCATAGATAATGAGAAAGAATAATGAACACTTTGTTTCTTATAGTGTTGACGAAAAGTACACTTGTTAATGCAATTTATGCATATCATCGTTGAAGAAAAAGTAATTAGATACAATAATTCAGAATACCAAAACCTTTGGAAGAACTACAGTAACTTAAAGCAAAGTCAAATACAAATGATAGAGACTTTATTTTTATTGTGACTCGTTTAGTTTAAGAATCATTTGGAAGAACTCTAAACATTTAGATATAGGACACTGTTTATTTCGAGAAAGGGGAGCCTTAATCTATTTTATAGAGTATCAAAGATGGTATAGATAGGCCATTCTAATTGAGAGTTTAGTAATGGAAAGGATCATTATAAAAATTAATGCAATACATGAATAACAGAAGAAAGAAAATAGCTAATACAAATATGTAATTAGATTTAATTCAATTAAGTGAAAAATAATACTCAGCTTTAAGTATTTAGTAATTAAATTATAAAAGGTAATGTCAATAAGGAATAAATAAACAATATTAGTGAAAAAAGTAAGGAAGCAGTCTTGGTTAAATTTGATGATGATACAGCATAAATAATGACCGAATCTGAGTTTTTTATGTTAATGTCTAAAAGAAAGGGGGATAAATTCTGGCACAGAATATTTTATATTTAAAATTACATTAAGCAAAGAGCTTTTTTGACACATAGGATTTAATTTAATAGAAGAAGAGATTCTACTCATAAATTATTTGAAAGAAGTGCAATGGAAACACGTATTATTAGAGGTGAAGTTATTTCAGCATCAACAGAATATATTAGTTAAGCAATTGAAGATGATTTTTTAAGATAATTAAAAGAAAAAAGTACTTTTGAATACTTAAGATATATTACATTTAAAATAATTTAGTTTCTAGATGTAAATGTCTAATATTTATATAGATACTTGATGACACTATCATAAATGAAGGTGTTTTTGAATGGAATTAAGATGATAGAGGAGATTTTCAATTTTTCAATTCTTTTTAATTATCTTATGAAAAAAGAGCAAAAGATGATAGATTTATTTCTCCAAAATAACAGAATTAAAATAATAAAAGTAATGGAATTGATAGTGAAAGTGCAGAAGATGATAGAGATATAGATCCTAAAAAAATGTTTAATAGGAAATATTAATTACAATAGATGGCTAGAAATGCATAAATAAAATTGAAATTAAAATAATAACATTTAACATATAAAGATACACCAAAAGTAAGTTAATGGTAAACCTATATGTAAGATGACTATCATGCCTTATTAAAATCAGTTGGTATTGATAAAAATTAATTTAATTTAAAGGAGGATAATTAATCAGAATTGACTTTCAAATAATTACATCCTGAAATCTAAATAGATTTTCAAAAAATAATGAAAGATCAATCTTTATTCAACAAACTAAAGAGTAAAGTTTATATTAAATAAACATTTTAGAATAACTCTTTACAGATAATAACAAATCTAAGCCTATTTCACAATCAAAAATGTTAAACAGTTTCTTTTTAACCCCAGAAAAAAAACAGAGATCCAGAACTGTTTCAAAATAACCGAGATAGGATCTAATTTCAACCCTTAATTAATCTTCAATTAAGAAAACCATAAGGTCAGTTGATCGAACTGTGAGTGAATTTAGGTATGATATAAGCAGAAATGGAAAAAGATCAGCAAAGACTCTTAATAAAATACTTGGTTTAGCTAATAGTTGATTCTATATTAAATGAATCCCTGATGATTTTTATATTTAAAGAATTCGAATTATATTAATTAAAGAAAGAAGAAGTCCACCAAATTCTTCTATTCTTTTTTCATATAATCTAGTAATAAACCATTCTTTTTCTATAATCTGATTTTAATTTAGAATAAATAAAATTAAGCTTATATTCAAAATTAGAATTTCTATAATAATAATAATAAATGAAATGAAATGAATTATATTTAGAAGTAGAAAAGTTTCGTAAAATTAAAGAGAATTAATAAATCATTATTAATAAGAAGATTTAACTTAAATGGTTCTTTTATATAAATATATTTTTTTATTAAACTATTACTTTACATTATTTTATTAGAATAAATTATATAAAATAATAGATATATTTTAATAGTTTATAATTTTACATTTCATTTGTTTCATAAATCTAAATCATCGTCAATCTATCAAAATTTTGAGAAATATTTAAAATTTAAGATTAATTAAGCTGCTCTATTTTCAATAACTGTTAAACTCAGCAATTTGGTATTTTATAAATTGAATAAAAATTAATAAAAATGACTAAATATATAATTTAATTAGATGACTATTCATTTTTTATTAAGGAAATAGATCATATAAAATTGTTAAAGATATTATTAAATAATATTAACTTAGTAATTCTATATATCAAAGAAGTATAATCTATGTTCAAAAGGATAAAAAACAATTTAAAAAAAACTAAAATTTAAGATATGCAAGTTAAATTCGAATAATTTAAAAAAGCTTATCAAAAAGGATGAATGGATATTAGAATTTAGTCACTTAAGTAGAATAGTTATAAAAAAAGTAATTAATTGATGTAAAATTGAAATTAGATAAAGAATTTTATTTAATTAATAAATATATAGATATATAATTAAAAAATGAAAAAAGAATAGAAATCTGAAAAGCCATTACCTAAATCAGAAATGGAGGTGTTAAAATAATATCATCAATTCGTAAGAGATGATGATGAAGATATTGATCCAAAACTAAGTACAAACGATGATTATGGAAGAATGATAGCTAGAAAATATTACGATAAACTATATAAAGAATTTGCTATAATAGATTTATCTTAATATAAAACAGGAAAGTATTTCTAATTAATAATTTTAAGAATTGGTATGAGATGGAGAACTGAACCAGAAGTAATGAGTGGGAAAGGAGAAACTGTTTGTGGGAATAAAGTGTGTACTAAAGATAAAGAATTGAGTACTTGGGAATTGAATTTTAAATATAAGGAAAATTAGGAAATTAAGAATACATTAGTAAAAGTGAAGTGTTGTAATATTTGCAGTGAGTAATTAAATTACAAAGTATTAAATTATTTGTGTGCTTTTCAAATAGAAACTTCATAAAAAGGTAAAAGACTATACAGAAGAGGAGATAAGACATATGTTAGCTAAATTAGAAGAGAGAAAGAAGAAACTTAAGTAAGAAGATTCTTGAGTAATTAAAATTATTAATTATATTAAAATGTAATAAGATAATCATGTTTAAGGTCAATTAAGTCCAAAATCAATCGTTAGTTTGAGAATGGAATTCTTAGACAACTTTAAGAATAAAATACAAGGTAAACAAATGATTCCTGACATTATATCTCGTCCCTTATTAGAAGATATAATCCCATGTAGTATAAAAATGAATTTCAGTTAGTGAAATTTTGAATGAGAAAAGATTGTAACATCCTATTGCTTAAAATCTATACTATAATACATAATTATACAAAAATTATAAGACACCAAACAAATAACTTTAATATCATACATCTAGATCAAACTATTTAAAATTAAATGACCCAGATATAAAATATAAAAAATCAAAAAATAAATAAAAAAGATAATGTTCTTGTTCTTGTTATGGTTGTAGTAGAAAAAATTCAACAAAGATTAAAAAACCAATTACACCATAATTAAAAGAACAATAATATATTCTTAATACTAATAAAACTAATGAATCAAATTAGGCCATAAGTATCACTAAATCATTATTTAGAATAATATTCTATTGTAAATTCTAAATCTAAATGTGTATATACATAGCCACTTTTATCTAAAATACATAAATAAAAGTAATGTTGTAACACAAATTAAACTGATAATCCAAAAATTACTAAACCAAATTTATATGATCCAAAATCTTTGGATTATAAACTTAAGAAATAAATTCATAGACAAAATAAAAAGCAATAAATTTTAATATCCCAGTAACATCATTCTACAACCAAAGATTAATAGGCAAAAGTAGTATAGAGAGCCAATATGTAAAAAGTATTTATCTAAATAATCAACAAAGATAGAAGAAGGAGAGTAAAAAAAGATAAATGTTGAACAAATATCATAAATTGAAAAAGAAAAAACTTTAAAATCTAAATTACATTAAAGAAGTTTCTCTAATTAAAATAAAACATCAAATTAAGTAGAATAAAATAAAAGTAATATAAGATATGTTGAATAAAAAAAATTATAAATAAAAGCCAATAAAGGTGTGAAAGATAATTATAATAAGTTTTTTGATTTATTGAAAAATAAAAAATAATAGAAAAATAATATTAAAAAGAATAAAAATAAGATTGTAACTAAGTTGGAAGATTAAGAGATTGAAAATAAAGTTAAATACTAAATAGATTAAACTTTCTAAATCGAATAAAATAGCAAATGATCATAAGAATAATTATTTATCAATATAATAAAAAGGTTTTTTTTTTAAAATATTGTACATAAATATATTAAATAAAATAAATGTTATTATTAATTGTGAGTGTGGCTGGAATTATTTTAAATAATGTCCTTGCATTACATTAATAACAAGCAGGAGTACATGATTGGAATAAGAGACTCTTTGGTGAACTTAGAAATATTCAAGTTTAAGATTAAACAATATTTTATTAAAACAAGAACAATCAAAATGGAGTTATTGATAAATCAACAGGTTTTATGAATTGTTAAATATTTAGGTTAAGTAAAATATAGAAATTCTTATACTATGTGTGATTCTTATAATTATGTCACTTATGAACCAAATTAATAGATTATTTAGTTATTTAATGATGGATATTCAGTTTTAGCAGAATAAGAAATAGTTGGCAATATTGACCATTGTTTAATAGGATTGAATGGAAAATACATACTAATTTATGGATAAAATATACTCTCTCCTACAAGCAGTAAAATAATTGAAAAGTATCTATATAGATAATTTTAGAGTTGATTATAAGATTTTACATGCAGGATACATATTTGATGATCCAATAATTGTATTGCAATAATAAAATGAAATTTGTGTATATTAGATTAGAGAATCAGTATCATAAAACTATTGTGTAGAAAGTTTGTATGATGGTTAAATTCATGAATTTGGTAATACACTTATATATTATGATGATAAATTTGCTTATCATCTTAAAGATAAATCTGCCAAAACTTTGGATATTGAACTTATAAAGAAAGTAGATAAATTTATTGGATTAACATAAGCATTAGTAATCAAAGACAAATCAAAAAAGCAAATAGTTAATTTGGATGGGTAAGTTGAATATGAATTAAGTTCAGATGAATTTGTTATTTAAAATTTAGAGACTTAAAAATATTATTATATTGTTACATAAAAAAATAATGAATTAAAAATAGTAACATTTGATAGAGATACAAAATAAATTCATTCTGATATAATTGAATTATAATCAAAGTCATCAATATTAAATGCTTTTTTAATTGATTAAAATAAAAGATAATTCTTGATTTAGTATTCTGATTTATAAACAGTTTTAGTTGACAATAAAGGTATTAAATGGACAACTGAATAATCTTTAATAAGCATAGACACAATTTTTTATGAAAAATATTAGAATTAAGAATAGACTCATAAAAATTCATATTATGAATCACTTGAGAAACATGGATCTAACAATCCTTTATTTTTAGTTTAAAATGTTATTTCTAGAGTTTTGAATGAAATTAGAGATTTATAAGAATTAGCTATTCATTTTATTGATAATTTGGGTAAAGAGAAAGTCTAAACAAGAGAAATGGAATAGACCTATGGATTAAAATAAAAAGTATACTTTTTAACAACATATGGAACTTTATTATGTTACGATTCTTAAGAGTTATCTTTGTTAGTAAAGTTACAAATAAATAATTAAGATAAAACATTTAAATTAGTCGCACATCATTAGATAGAGTATAATAATATATAAATATATTTAGTTCTAATTTAATAAGACATTTTGATAATAATGATGCCTAACCAACTCATGTTTTGTTTTATTATTCAAAAGAGAAATAAAGATTAAATACTTTTATATTAGACTTGTAACATGGAATAATTTAATAAGTTGCATCATAATCTTCTAAAAATATCTTATGGACAATACCTTATAGAGTAGAAGGAGGACCTGGATAGCATCATAATATTATTATTCTAATTGATGAAGAAAACAATGTATTTACATATCCTAAACATGATTCCTTAAATACTAAAGAAATTATTTTATATAGAAACGATAATGGTGTATTAAGAGGATATAAATTATTTAATAATTAATTAGTCAATATATGGACTATCAATGTAAAAGATGAAATCTTAATTATCAGATCATCTTATCATGTAGGAGAGGAAAATCCAAGAGTTGCCATTTGGGATGATAGAAAAGTTATATATAAATTAATTGATCAATCTAATTTTGCAGTATTAACATCAGATGGAGATAAACTTAAATTATTTATTATTAATGCTAAAACAGGCAAGATCATATTTTAAAGTGTCTAAAGTGAAGCTGATTTTAATTAACCAATCAATTTAGTTTTTGATGAACATTAAGTTTTTGTTACTTATTACAATAAAGCATAAATGATGTTTGAAATTTGGACTGTTGAAATCTATCATGCTAAAGTTGAAGTTTCTTTTATTAAAATGTTAGAAAACTATTATTTTACAAAAACACCAATAATCACTAATTATTATAAAGCTGATTTTGAAGCATTTTTCTTATAATAGGTTTATGGATATCCTTTAGGAATTAAATATCTTGGAATGTCTAAAACTCTAAAATCATTGACTAAAAAAAATTTATTGGTAATAACTACATCAGGATAATTACATTCCTTAGACAGAAATTTAGTATCAACTAGAAGAAGAGAAAAAGCAGATTAACCTATTTTAGAATATTCCCTATAATCAGCGGAACTTCCTCCATATCAATATTAATTACCAGTTAATTTTTAAAATATGCTTACATATCATTAAACTGTATTACTATTATTAATTTATTAGTTTGATATTGAAAAATTTTCAATAGAATCCACAAATTTAGAATCATCAGCATTATTACTAGTATATGGTTCTGATATCTTTTTTACAAGAATAGCTCCTGATAAAGTATATTATAAATATTATATTTAGACTTACGATATGTTATTGGATAATTTCAACTATAATGCCCTTATAGCCACAACTATTTTGATAGCAATTGCAACAAAAGTGTTATCAAAATTGGTCAAATCAAGTAAATAGGTTAAATAATTTTATCTAAATTGAAATATTGTATAATATTATCATAAGTAAATATAAATTAAAGTTATCTTATAACTATATTTTTGATTTAAAGTTTTTTATCCATAATAATAATGTAGAAAATTGTATAAAAGTTAGAGTAAATATTTAAATGAAAAAGATTAATAAAAGAGAAACATTATATATGATTATCTTAATAAAGGTTTATCATAATATACAAAACATTAATTATTTTATTTTTAATTATAATGGGAAGAAAGAAGATTTCAATTACTAAAATTGAAGATAAGCAATAGAGGAATGTATGTTGTTGGATATATGATAGATTACATTTCATAAAAGGAAGATAGGATTACTAAAGAAAGCATATGAGTTAGCTTCTTTATGTGGTGTTTAAGTTTATATGGTATTCAATGATCTATGTATGAAATGGTTTATATTTTAATATTTTAGAAGGAAATGCAATTCATTTTAGAACAGAAGAAATAAATTAAATAGAAAATAATGATAAAAAGAAATATTTATTGACTCCAAAAGATGTAAAATATTTAATTCTAACATCAGTACCCAAAATTTGTTACTAGATCAAAGAATAAAGTAAATGCTCAATTAAGAGATTTACCTATAACACCGTTAAAATTAGTCACAGATATTATGATAACTGATGAGCCATTAATTTCTCGTTATTCAGTTCTTAGTAGACAGTTTTTCCCAATACCTTAGCCAAAGACTAATAGAACTATAATTGAGAATAATACATGAATTATAACTAATTAATTTGAATTATAATCATGAAAAGAACATAATGTAATTGTGATGAGAATATCAAGAAAGACTTTGATAACTGTTCTTAATCTCTTGAATGGCTTGTGATACATTATGACATAAAATAATTAGATAACATGAGAAAAGATTATTAATTACTATGTAATATAGAAATTGCAGATTAATAGTAATGGATAACAAAATAACGTAAACAAATTGAAAGAGATTTAATGAGAACATTTCCAAATGAACCATTTTTTTAATCAAAACATGGAAAAGAAGCTTTGTAAAGATTACTATTTACTATTGCAATTTATGATATTGGTGTTGGATTTGTGTAAGGAATGAATTTTTTAGCTGGTGCTCTTCTCTTTCATAGTGAAGAATGTGTAGCCTTCTGGAATTATGTTACATTATATGAACGATTATAATTGAGAGATATTTATTTGGAAAGTAGTCTATAATCTTAAGATAGACCTTCCTGGATTATCAAAACACATTTAAATAATACAATTATTATGTATGAGCCAACAAAGAAAACTTTATGATATGTTTCTTAAAAACAATGTTTAATTTGAAAATTTTTGCATTCCTTGGTTTTTATCAATGTTAGCTATGGTAATACCAATTAGATCTTTTGTAAGAATTTTATCTAACTAGAATTTAGTTATAAAACCTATGATTTTAAGTAGATGGATATTTGTTTATAAATTAATTCTATCTTTTTTATAAAATTTAGAATTAATTTGTGAAGGACCTGAATTATTGATGGAATTAACTAGTAAAACATATAAATGGAACCATTGTATACCTTTAGCTAATAATTTGAATTTAGACAAAAAATTTATCGATTTAATGTTAGAATCATTTGATTAAGATAAATAAACATTTTTAATTAAATTATATAATGGAAATTGAATATTATAAACCTTTCTTTATTCATTTATTCTTAATCACAATATTAATTATTACTGTAAAATAATGCTATTATTATACTTATTCAAAATAGGTTAGTTCTAAGTTTTTCAATATTAAGTCTATCTTTAATCTAATCCTATAATTAATTGATAATAATTAAAATAAATGAAAGTTTTATTTTATATATCCATAATGTAGAAGTTAAATGTTTGAAGTCATAAAAAAATTTAAGTTTTCAGTGCTTTTTGATATTGATTTAAATTTATTTAATATAAAAAATAGTTTAAATATTGATGTAAAGTGAATAATTTAGTGTGCAAAAACTTTATGCTTGGGGTAGTTCAGAATGTGATTAATTTTTGGCAAAAGATGAAGATGATGATGAAATATATGAAATAAAGAGACCTTATTTGATTAAAGAATTAAGCGGTTTATCTGTTGTATAAATAGCATGTGGAGGAATGCATGCTTTAATTTTAACTTAATAAGGAAAAGTATTTGTAAAGTTAGCTAAATAAGGTTTATTCTTTTGGTTGCGATGATAAAGGAGTATTAGGAAGGCCTGAAATAGAAGGATAGGATTCAAGATTACCAGAATTGATTACAGATTTACCTCCTGTAAATATGATAGCTTGTGGAAGTTCTCATTCAATAGCAGCAAATTCTAATGGTTTAGTATATTTTTGGGGGTTTTATGCGAATACTCATGGTCCAATAGGTGAAGCAGTATCAAAACCAAAAAAATTGAATGATATAACAAATGGAATCAAAAAAATCTTATGTGGTTAAAACCATTCTATGGTGTTATTAGATAATTTTAAAGTAAACAGCTTAAATCAAAAAACTAGTTACTGACTTGGGGAGATGCAGAAACATTAGTAATAGGAAGAAAAAGTGAAACAAGAAGATCAATAAAATAAAATTTAAACCCATAACCTATTAAAATGAAAAGACCAATTTTAGATATATTTACAGGGGCTTCACATGCCTTTGTAAAAGTTTTATTAAAAGATAATAAATAAGGAATATATGCATGGGGTCTAAATAATTATGGTTAATTGGGAATTGGAAATCAAGAAAATTAGTAACTTCCAATTTAAGTTGAGTTTTTTGAGAATATAGATATTATAGATATGGTTGGAGGAGAACATCATACAATAGCTTTAGATATTGAAGGAAATGTATATTGTTTTGGAAGAAATGATGATGGCTAATTAGGTTTAGGAGAAGAATTAAATGAAAAGTTGAGAATTGAGGCAGAAAAATAAAGAATTTTAGAAGAGGAACTATATTAATAGTAATTAAATAAAAAAAAAACAAGTAAAAAAAATAAATAAGGAGATTTATTTGAAGTTTAAAAATCCTAAAAAGCTATTGGATATGAATTCATAACTACTCCTTAAATAATTAATAATATACCAAAAATGTAATCAATTTATGCTTCTATGCATTTTAATTTTGCTATTTCTGAAAAGAAATAAATATTTTCTTGGGGAAATGGATAAAGTTATGTCTTAGGAACAAAAAATGAAAATTCTCAATTTTAACCTAAAGAAGTAATAGCTATTTTATTTATATTATTTAGGTTACACAAATATTTAAAAATGAAAAATTATTATAAATTTCTCTTGGTGCAAGTCATGTAATAGCTTTAACTTCTTCTGATCACTCTTTTTAACTTCCATAAGTAGATGAATGGCTTTTAAAAATAAGTGATCCAAAATCAAAATTAAAAAAAGGTCGAAAAAGCAATAGTAGAGAAATGAGTAAAGAGAAAAGTCTCTCAATGAAAAGAAGTGTTTAAAAATTTGATGATAGCTTAATTCCTGTAAAAGATTTAAGAATTGATTGATATATATATATTAGTATCATTTATTCATTACTGCAATTCTTGTTTTCTTCTACTAAGATGACCTTAAGATATTGGATCATTTCTAATGTCTAGATGATGATGGTCAATAAATTTATTAGCAATATCACCAATTTTTTTTGTTTTAACTCTTTATAAAAAGTTCTATTTTTATTATTCTTATAACATGATTCTCTATATAAATTCCTTTTATTTCACTTCTCTTTCTAATCTTTATTTATTTTAGTAAAGTTCGTAATTCACAAGTTCCTCTTATAAACCTTCATGCATTTATTTATTATTTACAAATTATTATGATCTATGAATCATTTCTTAAACTTCATGTTCAAATCTTAAAAATGATTGTAAATCATCACTTTGAATTTGAATATTTAAATATCCCTCTTCATAAAATTCTTAGATATTTTTACAATCCATATTATGTTCTAAAGATTTCACAAAATTAATATTGATCTTATCTAAATCTTAATTATTTTCTATTCCTTACTGAGACTCATTTTTTTATGATTCATTCTTCCCTTATTAATATAAGGGAGAATTAGTTTAGAAAGAAGTGTTCTTATTTTGATTTGTTTACCTACTTAACTTTTTTAGATTTTCTTTGGCAACAAAGAATTCACTTTTTATATCTTTATCAAAAGATTCATCTGTAATTGAAGAACTTGTATCTGAAACTTCCAGTTAATAATGAGCTTTTTATTATTTAAATTTCTTTCCTTTTTTATCAGTTCTTTTTGGTTGCTATACTTGATTAGATTCATTTGGAGCTGGAATAGGGGATGCTGCTTAATGAATTACTTTAAGTTTTTATCTGAGGTGTTAAAAATGTTCTTTAGCTTTTCCTGTGTGATCTTATTCTATTGGCTCTGGCTATTATAATATCAGGCTTTTTGAAATTGATTTTTTTGGCCTTAGTGTTCTTTCAACTTATAACATTAATTTAATGAATAGAATAAACTCTTAAGAAAGAAATCTATAATCAGCTAAATCAAACAGAAACAAGGGAAAATAGTTAAATATAATTGATTTCATAATGAAATAAAACTTTTAGGATAAAGATCCTTCAACAATAGCATTTTCAGAAGAATTAAATGAATAAAAATCTTGTGAAATGTGTTTAAAATTATAGGAGCAATTAAGCAAATAGGTGAATTCAGAACAATTTTAATAAGTAGTCGAAAAGTTGTGGTAGAAAATGAGAAAAATTGATGATGACAATTAAAAGTTGTTAGTGAAGATTGTGAATGTCGAAAAATCTCTTATTGATCAATAAGGTTTATTGGATGAATTGAATGATCAATAGTACAGCAAATAATAATCATAATAAGATTAAACTCAGATTATCTAATAAGTGACTTTAGATAAAGGCCAACTTGAGAAATTAGAAAAAAAAATATAAAAAGACAGTTTAGCAGGAATAAAAAACATAGAAGATAATTTATATAAGACTTTAAACAAAGATATTTAATAAAAGTTTATAATTATGCAAGAAAAATTAGAATCAATAGGTTAATAATTTAGAGGAGTAAATGAATAAATTGAACTTTTTAATCATAAACTTGGTATAACTAGAGAAGAATGTGAAGAAAGAATTAATCAAATGGCATTAATTGTAAATGAAAATAATTAAATCTAAAGAGTTAATAATAATGGAGTGGCTGAAATGTAATAACATGTAATTATTATATATTTTTACAAAGTATAGTGATTTGGATGCAGATATGATGAGAATGTTTTCACATATTAAAGCATTACTATAAAATGATTATAAAATAACAGAAATGGATTAAGATCTAAAGGATTTAAAATCTTAGTTGATTTAATTGAGAAATGCTGTTAATGAAATTGGTGATTTTGTTTCAAAAATATGAAAAATATATAATCACTTTAATTTCAATAAATCATCGATGAAGGTGTCATCATTCACTCAAAATAAGCCCAATTACTTAGAATAACCCTGAAAAAAAGTATTATGGAGAGATAATCTTAATAAATACATTCATTACCTGCTGTCTAAACCAAATCAAAGAAATTTAAGGTTTAAACAAGATAATAATCTGAAACTTCTATTGCACCGAAAAAATAAGAAAAGAGAATATAAAGATAATTGAGTAATATTGAAAAGGGCAATTTCTTATATTTTTTATATGCTTAAAAAAATGGTTAGGTAGAACTATAATTAATTTTAGAAAAATGAAAAATAATTTGAGGAGTTTTTAAGAAAAACTTATAATTTTGAGCCTCCTTAAAAGAATGAAGGACCAAGTAAAAAAGGTCTTCTTTATCTATCTAAAAGAGAGGAAAATGAAGATCACATTAGAAAATTAACAAATTCGGTATTGTCACCTGGAAGCAAAACCTTTATGGGAGGAAAAGATATTCCTCTAGATTAAGTTATAAGTCAAATGTTTGAGAAATAATTAGAACGATTCCCAAAAGTTAAGTAGAAGATAGAAGGAACTCAATGACTTTATTAAAATAAATGTTAAAATACAAGAATTCATTCTATTTATTTGCTATTTTCTATTTATTGTATAATTCTTTGATTCTTCTCTGTTACTTCCTAAATTTATAGAAAATGATACTCTAATTTAATATCTGAGAGATTTGAGTCGCTTATCAAATTCAAATTATTCATCTTCCAAGTCTGCTCTTTCTTACATGTATTAAAACAACTCTTGATTGAGATTCTCTAACATATTTTTGTATGAAATTTGTATATGGCTTGAAATCTCGGTTTATGTAAAGAATAATTTTATTTAATTCTTACCCTATTGTAATTATCTCAATTATTCAATTTTGCCTTGTTTTTCTCCTTTTATTTCTTACCTTTAAGACTCTAAATCAAATAATTGTTATTCTCCTAGCTCTTAAAGATATTCCTTTAAATAAGGATCAACCATAGGACTTTCTTCACTGTATTCTATTTATTATTGACTTTGTGATACACTTTAATTAGATATTTTAAATTTTGTTCATGATTTCTTTCAATTCTAATCTTAATTCTTTATGCTCGACTTCCTTCTACTTCAAAACTTCCAACAATTCCTATTAATATTATTTTTCCTTATTGACTATAACTTCCACATCTTCTAGTCTATCATCTGAAGGTGTTTATTCATTATATTCTCCATCACCTTCATCATACATTAATTGTTAATTATATTTTTAAATGTCTTGGATAAACCAAAACTAGGTTACCCTTAATAAACCTAATAATCTACTTGGGCTATTTACTTAATCAAGAGATTCTTTACACCATGATCCTAGTGATTAATTTACTAAACTTCCACCTCACCTTTATAATAAACATAAAGGAAAGAAACCTTCTCAAATTCTATATGATGAGGTTTATTCATATTATTATTAATCTTTAGATCTATAAGGATATTATTGAAACTCCAAATATTAATAGATTTGTATAACCTCCTCCATAATATGAATTGAAAGATTAGAATTTCAAATGTTGGTAATGTTAAAAGCCTATATCTAATGGATTCCTTACTATTGGTGCTAATTGTGATTAATGCTTTTTCCATGGTCGCTACTTTTGTAATGATTGTATGTCAGTTGTTCGTATGCCTATTCCATGGAAAGCTTTAGATAGTTTTGATTTAAGACATTATAAGGTTTCTAAACTTGCTTAATCTGAAATAGATAAATTATATGACTTACCTATTCTAGAAATAACACCAACATCTAAATTATTGTAGCTTAATAAAACACTTTTTGAATTTATGGTTCTCAAAAGATAAATCCATTTATTATATGATATGATTTGTGATCCTAAATTAGTATAAACCTTATTAGAAAAAAGAATGAACCTGTGTTTAAAAAGAAATTGTTTTAGTTTAAAGGATTTATATGAAATTTATAATGGAAGTCTTACAAAAGTTATTTAAGGGTATTATGTTATACTTTTTAAACATATTGATCTTTGCAAGAGTTGTCAAAAAAGAGGTCATATATGTATTATTTGTAAACATGTTGTACCTATCCATGCATTTGATATCAAAAATGTAACATACTGTGACACATGTTTAAAAGTTTTTCATAGAGATTGTGCAGAATCATAATCATGTCCTAATTGTTTACAATAGAGATGATTTTATATATATTAGAAAGAAAAATTACTAATTTTTTTTTATTGTAATTCTTTTTTTAAAATTTAAATTAAAAAATAATTATTTTTCCACAATCATATTTCTCCATTTTCCTCAACTTTTTCAACAATTTAACTATTTTCAGCATATTCAATATTTTCAATTAAGGAATTGCTTAGATTTATAATTAATTAAGATTTAAAATTTTGTTAATTTGGATTTTATAAAATTTTACTTCCTAGCCAACCTCCTTCAATTACTTATTAATAAGAAATTTGAAATCTGCAAGAAGGACAATTAATAATTTTCATTAACCATTTCTTTAAACATAAATGATGAAATATATGTCCACAAGGGGTTATACCAATTTCTTTTTGATTTAAATTTTCCAGACAAACTACACATTAAGTGTTTGAGTTAAATTGAGGATATATTTAAATGAAATCTTCATAATCATAGATCTCAAAATGTTTGTTGAAAAATGAACCTGAAAAATGTTTTGGGTTTTCGTCTATTTAAGGAGATATAACTTTGATTTTTCTCCTTTTTTTTATTGTAATAGTTTTCTGTTTACATACATTAGTGATTCCAAAACAAAATATCATAATAATAATATTACAAGATGCAATGGCAACAAACATAGAATTTCCACTCCAAAATGAAGAAGTTTCTTCTTATTTTAGAGTAATACTTATAGTCTAATCAGTCCTACATTATAATCCTATGATCAAAATTTAAGCATCTTTAAATTGTAATTTTAAATTCTAAATTAATTTAGTGAGGCTTAACTGACTATGGAGTATAGCTGTATAAGATGTTTGGTCAGGTATCTCGAAACCTTTATACCCTAGAGATCCAAAGTTAACAGCTAAAAAATTTAATGATTTTTTACTTATTGGGTCAGTGACATCATTTGCAATTAGAATAACTTCTTCTTAAAATTTTAATGATAAATAAACAACTTAATGAGGTATTAAATGAATCTTATAATTTATATCTATCTCTATATTTATCAATTCAAACTGGCAAAATGATCCAAAGTATCCATTATCACATTCACATTTCGAATTGCATGTAGAATTTTGTTTTATCTTACTAATTTAAAATCCTTAGCAATCGTTAATGCATGTAGAATAAGGTTTTGAATATGCTTATATTTTTAGTTTAAATGGTCCATACCTATTTCTAGCATAATAATATATGCTCTCCGTATATGATAATTCGATCATATGTGTATGATAATGAGTTTATATTGATTCATAATCAAATAAAACAACTTTTTTACTTTCAATAAAAATTGGCTTTATTGTTGTATTAAAGTCTGTATCAAGAATTTCTTCCCTAGAAACAAATGCTATAGGGAAATAAGCATTATCAAAATAAAAAACTACTAATAAATTCTCATCATTCTTTTCTACATTGATTATTCCTGAAATGTTATTATTTACATTGAGTTCTAAAGATTTAAGTAATTTTTATGTTTTCACTACAATAATGTAGAATAGTAAAATTTGTATCATACTAATATATAATCAAAAATAATAAATTCTAAATTTTTTCTCTGACACAGCTTAAAAAGCAATTTATTTGTTTTTTACTATTTATTATTATTTACTATTCTTAAAAACATAAAGCGCAACCGTGCTCAATAATTTTTTACATTTCTTTTTTCAAAATAAAACAAATATCAAACAAACTCTTTCAAGTTCAATTATTTTTCCATAATAAAATTTGTTTCTAAAAGTTTTATTAAATTTTATGCTTTAATTTTAAAGTTGTGTGAATAATATAATTTTAAAGTAAGCCTATGAAGAGATTAAAGAGACTACAGATTTACCTCAGGTTTTGAAACATTCTTCACTAACTCCTATGCCAATAGAGATGACAGCATCTTTATTAAGAATTAAGTAATTATTGCTAAAAGAAAATGAGAATGAATAATAGAAATAAATCTTATTAAAAGCAGGTTCATTAGAAATCATTAGATTTATAAGCTAATTAGCAGATATGTATACAACATAATCAAAAGATAAAAATAAATCTGTAAATCAGATTTTGAAACAAGAAAATTTAAGCCTTGATTTGTATTTTCCATATTTAATCTTAGCCCTGATATCTTATCTGAAATGAGACATGCTCTTACTCACAAAGATATTCCAGATAAAAAATTAATTATTTCCACAATCAATTATATATTAAATTATTTAGAAAAGAATTATTGGAATATAAAATTAAAAGAGTAGTCACCTATATTGCAAATACGAGCAAATATTAAACATCTTTTAGACTCTTTAAATGAGGATGATTATACTGTTTAATTTGAAATATACGATCAATATTCTTAGTAATAACAATAGATCATTGTTATATTTTGTTTTGATTATTTAATAGGATTATCAGATTTTCATATTGTTCAGAAGGTATTTATTTTTAATTTTCAGAGCACTGAATAAAGACTTAAGGATAGAAGAGTTGGTGACTAGAGAATAAAAATGATTTCAAAATTTACAATATCTCTTATTTAATTTTTGTATAATAACAAAAATACTAATCATGTAAAGAGGTAACTTGCCAGAAAATAATATATCTGTAATGATGATTCCTTCATAAAATTATATAATAAACTTAATGTGATTGGATTTATCAAAACCAATATAAGAGATTTTATTATTGATTTAGAACAAGAATTACCAGAACTAAAATAAAAAAAAAATCATTCATCACTAGAATTAAACCAAAAAATTGATAAATTAGATGAATCAATTGAACAAAAATTGGAATAGATAGTGAAAAAGCCAAAATTGATTGGGTCTTTATATTGTGATTATGTAAACAATATAAATAACTCAGATGAAATATGATATCTAATTTTTATAATAAAGATAAAAAAAGTATCATATAATTTAAAAAAATTTAAGAATTAATTCATTAATAATTTTAAATATTACTTTTTTATGAATAATAAGAATATATAAACTAGCCTTGATCTAAAATAAAGTAACTTTGCTTTCTGCTTGTCTAATGATGAAAAACAATTAATCATTATTTAATAAGATCGACTCGTTGCTTACGATTTATCTAAAGGTTAATTTAACATTATTACTCTATTTGAAGAAATTTAGCTAAATCAAACTAAAATTTGTATATCATCGGATAATTTATTTTGTTGTGTGAGCACATAATTACTAATTAATGGTTAGCTCATTTTTGTTCTACTTAAATTTGACTTATAAAAGAAAGTTTTATCTAACAAATATTTAAATTATCATTTAATGTCATTAGATATGTTAGAGTTTATTCCCAATTCTCATATATTAATAAGCTTAAGTATTGATGCCACTATTAAAATTTTTGATTTAGCTGATTAAAAACCAAAAACTTTAATTACAAGATGTTCGCAAAAACCATTATATTGTAGATTAATACATAAAAAAAATAGAGTCGTAATTTTTGATAATCTCTTTAATATAAAATTAATGGATACTTTGAATGAAAAATAATTAAAATTAATAAAATTAAGATTAGGAAGATGCTATAAAGCCTTAGCTGAGGAAAATGGTATTGTTGCTTTTTTAGCTAAATCTGATAAATGTTATTTGTATGATTTACCTAAGCAAAAATTAATTAGAAAGTATAAATCACCTGATAATTTTAACTTATTTAAAGTTCATACTAATTATTTGCTTTTTTAAGAACACAATCAAATAATGATTCTAAATACGATAACTTGTAAACAATAGTTTTTATACCTATAAAATATCTAATACATTTATAGCATGATGTTTAATTAAAATTTAGATAAATTATTCCTATGTGATTAGGAATAAATACATATTTTTGATAATATAGAATTTTTAGAATAATGAGTTACTTATTTATTTATATATATTTATTTTATATATTATATTTTTAATTAGTTAAAAAACTTAAATGATAAAAAATAATACCATTCTATTTTTTTAACAAAAGTTGAAAAATATTCTACTAACCAATAATCAGCTCAAATGAAAAAAATTACATAATTTAAATGATAGAATGTCTGAAAAAAATATTACACAATGAATAAGAATATGAATTTGATAATTTATTTATGTTAAATTTTTTATATTATCTAATCACCTTTAAAAATACTTCATTATCTTTTTTTTCTTCTAAAAATCTATTGATTATGTCTAAAATAGAGATCGATATCAGTTTTATTTTGTTCTATAAACAAGGAACACCACATAAAATTTCCAAAGAAATTTTTTGCAATTTTTGTGGCCATTTTGGAATTTAATAGTTCTTTAAAGTGATTTCTATTATAGTTTTAGCCATCAATTTTCAGAAATTTCATGATAACTTAGTCTTATTTCACTAAAGTCTAGTCAAAATTATTAATAATGTAGGATGATAGTTTCTTTCCAATATTCTTATAATAGTTTTTTGTTTCACCAGGATAGATATAAGGAGTGAATTTTTATATATTTTTCTTACAAACTTTTTGTATAGATTCTGATTCATACTCTTCTTTAATTTCTTGCTTTACTTTTATATCATCTTTGTTTTCTAACATATATTAGCTAGCGATTAGGCTACGTAGATAAGCTTAAATGTCAATTATTCCAAACGGGCAGTAAAAGAACCCTTATAATGGGAAAATTGAATTTGATTATTATGAATTGCCTTTCATATAGTTTTATTTCAGTGGATAAAATGTCACAATATGTAATCAAGATTTTGAAAAGAAGTATTATTCTTTATTACTTTGAATAAATGATTATATAAAATTTCTCCTTTCTTGACTTAAATTTGTAAAACCATGTATCAGATCAATTTACTGTTGAAAATAATAATTCTATTTTTGAAAATCATAAAGGATTAGTATCAATAATTAACTGATTCACTCTATTTCTTTAGATAAAATGCCTATTATTAAATCAAATAAGATCATGATTTTAAGTAAATCTCTGGTCATAAAATGTAATAATCCAAACCAAAACGTGAAATTGATTCTGTTGATAAATTCATTAGGTTATCATTTTGTGTTACTTTCTAATAGATATTCATCTCGAAAATGTAGGATTTATTTTGAAATAAGAATTAATTAAGACTAGCAAATTCTTTTTTGAATCAAAAAAAATTAAATTGTATTATTGAAATTGTAAATCAGGATATAAGTTTTTATTTCCTAAAATTTCCTAAAATTATACCTTCATTAAATGGTTACGCAACATTAGGGTAGAATTAATTTTGAAAATTGCCTTAAAAAGATTGGAAAATGAAATAGAATTATTAAATAATCTATTTATTGATTTTAATTATTTATTAATCATCTTTATATTTTTATAAGAGATTATTATAAATTTTAATAAAATATTGAAGGCGATTTCTGATTAGAAAATAGCTTTCTATGAAAGAAAATATTGGGCTAATATTTATAATATATAATCTTTTCTTTATTATAATAGTGATAAAAAGTTAAATGAGATAGGGAGATTAGTTAGTTTGTGTGATATTAATTTTTTTAAGTGTAAAATTTATTTGTTCAAAGTATATTGAAAAAGTTTAATGATAATATTAAATACTTGAATGGATTTTTAAATTTGTTAAAATACTTAAAGTCCAGAGAAATTCTTGTGCTTAAATTAGGAATGCTCTATGGCTGAAAAAAAACATATTTAATGTTATTAGTGCTTAACAAAATATCATTTAAGCAAGAACAAGGTAGTAAGACATGCTGATGATTTCATTGAGTTAGAATAATTTATGAATGAAATCAAAAAGAAATATAATAAAAGACATATTTTTATTTAACAAATATTATAATAGGCATTAGACTTTTAGAAGAGTAAAATTTAGGAAATATAATTAACTAAAAATGGTGATTTAATAAAATCTGCAACTGAGAAAATAGAAGGAGATACTACAAAATTTTCAAAATCTTTAAGCTCTTTATATTTAGAGCAAAAATTTACATTTCCTTATCAGAACTCATTTCATGTGTAGTATGTAAAATTTTATTTTGAAGATGAAAATAAATATTAGGATGACTGTAAATAAAAATTAGGAATACTAATTTCGTAAATAGAAAAATATATGTAGACTCTTGATTTAGATATTCTAACAACTATGAAAAGGTTAAAATTAAATTTTTAATATTTTTTAGGTCTTATAAGAAAGTAGAAATGTTAGAAAAACAAATCACTTATTTTAGTAAATAAACAATGTACAATAAATTATAATTCTTAATTTTGTTGTTGATATTGCCATATTTAGTTTATTTATAATATAATTAATTTGAGATAATACAATACTAGAAACAATAAGAATAAAGAGTTCAAATACAAGATTATTTAATAGAGGAAATTTAAAATTAAAAAGATAAATTTAATATTTTTGAGAATAAGTAATAAAGATTATAACTGGATGAAACAAATAACATTTAGACATTAAATAACACTATTTTAGAAGTAATGGATGCTTTATAAAAATTAAAAATACGATTTGAGACTTTTAAATAAAGTTCAACATTAAATTTAGAGAAATCTAGAATCGATATTTCGAGTATTCATGAAGTATTATAAAAAAATATAAGTGATTTGAATAATTAGGAAGTTATTTTAAAAAATTAGATTGAATAAATTAAATCAAGATTTGATTTAGTATATGTTAAGGAAATAGAGTGGAGATCAAATATGGAAGATTATAAGAGATTATAATTGGCAGAAAAAAGAAAAACCAAAGTTTAGATAGAGATAATGAAGGAAAAAAATGTGATGAGAAAGATAGTTTAATTAAAGAATTATATTTATGCTTTAACGAATTATAGACATATGATATAAATTCATAGAAATTTAAAAAAAACAAATCTTAAAGACTTTGAATTAATTTATGATGAATTATTTGATAAACCTGTATTAATTTACACAATGATGTCTATATAATAAAAGGTTTTTAAAAATGAGGGTGATAATCCTTTACTTTGTTTGGGAGGATTATATATAAAAAATAAAGAAAAAATAGATTTAATAGCATGTGATTTTGCAAATGATATTTTGAGTCCTACTTTTGAAACTGATAAGGCTATAAAAAGTAGTCATGGAAATATCTATTGGTATTAAGTGTAAGAATCATCATTTGGATTTGCACCAAATGAAAATATAAAATTAATACATTGTGACGATTATGATGAAAAAGATGAATATCGATTAAGTTATTGGTATAATATAGGTGTTTTATCAGGAGGACGCAGATTGGGAAGTTAATTATCATTAGATAATTCTACTTAACATAGATTATAGATATATTTATTGAAACCTATATTTGAGTGATATATTGAATGATTTATTTAATAAATTATTACTGTAAATATTGTCTCATTGATTTGGTCTAATCAAGATTTTCTTTTATGTCTAATTTTATGAATAAATTTGTATTCCCTAATTGATTTATTCTAGAGGATATTGATTAGAATATTCTGTCTTTAATGTAGTTTTTAGTAATTCATTAAGTTTCTTTGAGACATTCAAATCAGCAAAAGGATTATACTTGTGCACTGATGTGGCTAACCAAAATCCTTTAACAATTTTGCTTTTGAAAAGTAAATCATTAGCAGTAACATCACTAATAGGTTATCCTGATAGTAATCCATATACTAAAGCAGTAGATTTATTAGGTAATTGACTTAGTATTTAACCAGTTAAACTTCCACCTATTGCATCAAAGAATACAGTGGCACTAATGAAATTAGAAAATAATAATACTTTAATTAAGTAGCTAAAGCATTTAAATCTTTAAGGAAGGTTTCTGAAGTTTAATTTAAAACATATTTAGCACCTTCTTTTTAAAGTAGCTCAACTTATTCTTATCTTCTGACAACATTAATGACATCAATTCCAGAATCTTAAAAATATCTAACTAACATTCTTCCTAATGCTGAACCAGCAGCTGTATGAACTATAGCTTTAGCTCCTAATTCTTATGTTTCTACTAACATAAGCATTACTGTAACAGGGTTTACTATAGATGATGCTCCCATTTCAAAAGAGATATCATCATCTAATGGAATAACTTACTGACTGAATGTAACACAATACTAACCATAACTACCATAATTCGAATTAGCTGTGAAAGCCACTTTTGTACCTACCTTAACATTTTGAACATTTGGTCTATTTGATAGTTTTATAATATATACCCTAATTGAACAACAATTCCTGAACCTTCTAATCCTAAGACTGCTGGTAATACTTTTTCAGCTGGATATTATCCTGCTTTCAATAATAAATCTGATGGATTAACAGGAGCTGCTTCAACTTTAATTAAAACTTATCCTTCTTATAATTATGGTGTTTCTATCTCTACAATCTAGAAATCTTTTCCGTATTCAACTAATTAAGCTGCCTTAAAAGTTTTTGGAATTACGAATTGTTCCATTTTAATTAATATTTAATTTTACTCAGAATTCTTGAATTTAAATTGTTTATTAAAATTCGGAATTCCAAAATTTAGAATAATTATTTTAATCAGAATAAATTAATAATAGCATAATAAAATTAGATGTCATTCAAGTTTGAATACATCAAATTATGAATATGCATTAAAGAAATAAAATTATATTATACATTTGAATAATGAATATATTCATAATATAATAATTATATGACCATATAAGATAATATTACATAGTAGAATAGAAATTAAAATAAATTATATAAATGCTCACAGGAAAATAAATAGGAGATTATAAGCTTCTTGAAGAATTAGGCAGGGGATCTTTTGGTTGTGTAAATATTTATTAATATTAAATGATTATAGGTTTATAAATGCTAAAACATGGTGGATTAATCTTATCATGCTATAAAGATTATATAATTTCAATCTTTAAGCAATAGTGAAGGAATAGTAGGAGAATTATTAAAAGATGAGATAAGTGTTCTTGCAAAAATAGAATCACCTAATGTTTTAAGATTAGAACATTATTTTCAATCAAAATCAAATTGCTATATTTTAATGGAGTATTGTAATGGTAATTTAATAATATTAAAAAATGAATAGGAGGTGATTTGGAAAACTATTGGGAGAAATAAGGAAAAAAAATAGAAGAACAAAAAGTTATTGATATTATAGTATAAATACTGAATGGATTAAGTGAATTACATAAATTAAATGTAATTCATAGAGATATTAAATTGGCAAATATTTTAATGCATAATGACTTAATTAAAATAGCTGATCTTGGATTCTGTAAACAATTGTAATACTAAGTTATATTTAATTTTTTAATTTATAGTGTATGGAAGTAAGTTTATGTTTAGGTACACCAGGTACTATGGCACCTGAAGTAGCTAGATTTGATAGTTATGGTTTATAATCAGATATATTTTCTATTGGATGTATTTTTTATTAGCTTTTATTTGGTGAGTTACCTTTTGAATACATAAACACATAATAATATTTAGAAGCAATTCAATAATGTAATGTTTTTTAATGATTATTTCATAGAAAATATAAATTTTAATAAAAATGGGGTTGTCATCTAAGAAGAAATCAAAGATATCATTATCAAAATGTTGAAAGAAAATCCAAAAGAAAGATTAACATTTCCATAATTATATTAATATCCACTATTTAAAAGAATTTAAAAAATGTCTTAAGCCAGTCAAATTGCTTTGAAAAGTGTGAGCAAATAAGAAACTGCTATATTTTATAAAGATATTTATGAAAATAATCGAGATGTTCAAATACAATAAAAAGGAATGAATACTTTAAAATAAAATGGAGATATATTCAAAACTTAAACAGAAAATCAAGGGGAATAAGTTCAATATGTAGATAATCTACAAAAAGTCAATACTGTCATTCATAATTAATAAGAATAAGAAAATGTTTCAAAATTAGCATATGAAATGAGAGCTACCCATTATTTATCTCCAAATTAATAACCATATAATAGTACTTTACAATAACTTTAAGAAAGTGAATAGATCTTTAAAACAGTTAGAAATTAAAATGATTCTCATTAACTTCTTAATAATTAATAGAATACATATTTAGTTTAATCATTTCGTTTTATTTATGATGCATTGCAATATTGTGATAGAACTTATTTAGAAATTGATCAAATTCAATTTAAAAATCAAAGTTAAGTAATATTAATATAATAACATAGTCATGGATTGGCAAATTTATGATATAAAAAAGATTAAGAGTTGAAAGCAAAAATTATTTTTAGACATTATAATAATATCCATATTTAAATGAATTGAGTCAAATGTAATAAGACTTTGAAACTTATATATAAAATCAAACTTTTAATAAGTTACTTGAATAGATGTATATATTTTTATAAATAATAGAAAAAGTGATCCATAACTTCAAACTAGTTTAAGACAAGAATATATTTAAGAATTGAAGGAAGAACCAACAGGAACATTTTAACTTTACTATTGTTAAGCATTAATGGAATTATATGCATAAATTAAAACTGAAATAAATAAAGAGACTGAAAATAAAAAAAAGAAGGTTCTAGTAATTTGTTTGCTTCATATACAAAGATGCATGCATTTTCAAGATTTATCAACATATAAAATTGATTTTTAAGAAGAGTTTATTAATGTGAAAACGATAAATTTAATAGACATCATAAAAAAAGTTTAATATTGATGCAAAATTGATATTTTTATTCAAATTTTACATTTATTTTATCATTCTTTTATCCTATTATTATAATATCAAGTTTTTTTTATTGGAAAATTAGATCACATGGACCAAAAACATTAACAATCTAATTTAAATTTTAATTGGTATATTGTATTGATCAAATATATTTAGTTTATCAGAATATAATTTTACAATGATATTTGATACAGCTTTATCATCAAAAGTACTATAGTGATTAAGGTTCGAGAAGCTAATTATCCTGATTGATTAGGATTGTGTACAGATGCAGTTTTTAATTACAATAATTTTTGTTTAAAATGATGGATTATTGGGAATTCAATTAAGAGAATTTGTTATCAGAAATCATTAATTCATAAAAATAAGGAGGTATAGGAAATTTCAAGGTATATATCATATTGGTCTATTAGGAGTAATTAATCCTAACAGACTCAATAACTAAAAATGAAGTTAAAATTAATTACATTAAAAAACTGGCATAAACTAGTGAAATTACTAAAGTGGTATTATTAAAAGGGATAACATAGTGCAAATAAACTACCTTAGATAATTATTCTTTCAATTCTTCTTTGTTTTGGAACTTAATAATTTTAATAGGAAAATTCTATGTTTTTCTTTATTTTATGTCAAAGAAACAATTATTAACTGAGTTAGATCCTTCAAATATGAATAAATATCTGAAACATCTTATTTTTTCTTAAACTTTAAACTTAAGAAGATCAGAAATATAAAAATTTATCATTTTTTATTAAGAACTTAAAAGTGTGCAATTTCCATCAGCTTAATTAGTTAAAAAGGTTCTGAATAAATCTAATCAACCAATCAATTAAACATCAGTTAGTTTTTAAAAAATAGTAATTTTTCTTCATACAATTATTGATTTGGATAAAATTGCATAAATTTTCATTGAATAAAAAATGTGTATGATAAATATATTTCACTTTGAAATGATTTAATTGGCAATTCTGAACTATTAGGTAATGATTTTGTAGAGAGAACTACTGAGAAAATGTAAAAATATTAATTTTTCATTATTTTTACTTAAATTTTAGTTCCCATTAATATATACAGGTTGGTAAAAGATTTTCTTTTGTTTATAAAGTTTATTAAGATTTGCTTCAGCTATTCATGATAATTATTTTATTATTAGTAAGATGATTAATTTTAATACTATAGTAATTTTCTCTAAATATTAATTTTTATATTATTTTATATCATTTCTTAAGAATCATGAGTCAAACAAAGATTTTTTAAGCAATTAGAATTTTTTTGAATTAATAAATATTTTCAATAAAGATTGATTAATGAATAACTTTTTATCATAGGGTTAAATCATTGAGAAATATCAAATACTATCATTGTTAGGACAAGGTGCATTTGGACAGGTTTTATAATAAACAATTTTAGGTTTATAAAGGACTCAAGCTCTAAAATTCTGATTATGTTGCCATAAAGGTTATAGAATTATCAAGATTTTCAGAAAATGATGGCCTATTGGGAGAATTAGTGCAATCAGAAATAAGAGCTTTGGAGATTGTAAAAAGTGATCATGTTGTAGGATTTTTTGAATCATTTTCTGACAATAAATATTGTTATATCGTGATGGAATTTTGTGATTGTAATTTTAGTGTGTATTATTAATTTAGCTGGAGATTTAGAATAATAATTAAAGAATCCTAAATATAAATTAACTGAATAGGATGCTTTAGGGATAATTAAATAAATTTTGAAGGGTCTAAGAGATTTACATTCTCATTATATTATCCATAGAGATCTTAAATTACAAAACATTATGGTCCATAAGAACTCAAGTTACAAAATAGCCGATTTAGGATTTTGCAAAGTCTTATAAAACCCCGTATTAAATTTAGAATATCAAAGGATCAACAATCCAAATTGTAACTAGGGACTTTATTTACTATGGCTCCAGAAATTTTCAATTAATAACAGTATGGATTATCATCCGATATGTTTTCTGTGGGAGTTATCCTTTACTAGATTCTTTACAATAGATATCCATTCACTTAAAGGGATTATTTATCAGTTTAACAACGTAAAATTAATTTTATTTTAGCAAATATTAATTTCTAAAAAAATAAAATAGAAGTTTCGTATCAGACAATAGATCTCTTGAATTAAATGCTCTAATTTGATCCTTTAAAAAGAATCACATTTTAGTAATTAATTAATCATTAAGCTTTTGAGAAACCTATATTTAGTATTAAATTCCTTTATTTTTTAGGTTTAATAAGTAAAATATAGTTGTAAGCTAATATGATCTTATTTGATGATTATGAAAAGTTTTATTTAATGAAAGGAAAGGATATTGAATAAAATAATTAAAACTATCCTTTTAATAAAGTTAATGTAGGACAATAATAATAATAGTAGTAATAGAAATCTTAAAAAAAAATAAAAATTATCGAAATATTAGATATTAAAGAAAATGAATTAAGTTTAGAGATAGATAAAATTAATTTAAAAATAAATGAGATGTTTTTCTTTACAAACACTATTCAAGAAATTTTCATTTATTTTAATTAACCTAATCTAATTGCTTTGCTTTGTATAAAATTATAAAAATTATGCGAAGTTATTCTTTAATTGATTAATTAAAATTAGGAAAAATTTTAAAATCTAAAAAGTCATGAACAAGACTTTTAAATTCTTGAATAATAGTATAGGGAAATGGCTACCTTATATGAAGGAATTTAATATTAATTTTATGATGTAAAAGACAACTTACCCCTTTTTGAATAAGATCATTTGGCTTATTTTATGTAATAAAATATTTCAGATAATGAATTTAATAATGAATTTCTCAGATAGTTATAGGAATAGTTGTATAATCATAATCATAAAATTACGGTAGCATTTGCTCATGTTATTTTATGTTATCTATTTTGTTAAACCAAAAATCCAGTAACTATATAATTTGATGAAACCACTTTTAACCTTAAGAAATCTGGAGAACAATATCAAAATTCATAATACCTTTTATAACAACTTGAGGAATTGTCCTAAAATTTTTATAATTAGCAAATATGAAATTCAATTTTTATTAAAAATAATTTATTATACTTATATAGAAATATATTTATTCAATTATAATTTTATATTTAAACAAAAAGAGAAAGTATATTTTAAAGATTTTCGTTTCTAATATAGAATAGTGAATGTTTAATATATATATAATACATAAAAAACTTTTATCTTTAGAGTGACAAAAATAGATTTCTTGAATTTTTATAATAATAAACATCCAAAATGTTCTTATTATAATAATTTTTAAAGAAACTTAGAAAATTTTAAATCAATTTAATTAAGTAGATAATAATTTTAGGAACTAAAGCTATTTTAGAAATTGATTATTGTAAAACTTAAAGAAAGAGAGAAATGTTTCACATTTTTATATTAATTTATCATAAAAAGAGTTCGATGTTTAGTATTTATAAAATATATCTCTTGAAATTAAGTAATAATTTAGAAATAAAGGATTGTTAAACTAATTTTTCAAAATTTGGAAAGACTAAGAGATTAAATTGAATTGAATAGGTTTGCTCTTTTAACAGTATTGATGAGTCTAGAAATATTTTTAGAGGTATGAGAATGGTTTATATCTTATTAAATGATAATTTTATGTGAGTTTTAATTTGATAATGCTTATTCTAATCATTCATAAAAATATAGATATAAAGAGATAATGAGTTTCATGGATGATATAATGGAAGTTGAATAAAATGATGGAAAGCTTCAAGAAGTTCATCAACAGAATAGATTCTTGCATTCTAAGAGAATGATAATAGTGGATGAGAAATGCTAAGCAATTGTTCCTGATAAACCAGAAAAGACTTTGGATAAATTTATTAAGCATGTAAATATGAATTATTATGATAAGAGGCAAAGTTTGACATTTCAAACAGAAAAAATTGAAAAGCTTGAGAACATAGATGATTATCTACTTTTTGCATAATCCTTAATTTTGAACTAAGTAGATGAATCGACAATAGAGGATCCAAAAAAGAAAAGTAAGGGATTTAGTGGTGATGGATTGATTTTAAGTGGTTTATCTATCACTTAAGAATAAGTAAATGAAAGAGCATTAATGTTTTTAAAGACAATGGATTATAATGTAATAAAAGCAAAGTTTTATTTATTATTTCCAAGTTTATTAGTTTATAATCAATATAAACATAGACATGCATTATAATTCACAGATGAATATATGAATGAAAAAATTGAATTGTATATTAGCAAATTGAATGAAGATAAAATGATGTAACAAAATAAATGGAAATAGGATCTTATGGATATGATAAATAGCAAATAAAAAGTTCATTTGGCTTAATTGTAAAACTTATTAGAATAAGGATAATAATTTAAATATGAAGTTCCTGAATCAATAAAAACAATTCATGCAACATCGATATAAATATAAAGATAAATATATAAATTATTAAAAGAAAAATAAACTTTAGAAAAATTAAGGTAAAGCTTAGAAAAATTTGAAGAATAAATACCTATTATTACACCTGAAATATAATATTTAAAAGATTAAGTTTAAAAATCAGAAATTTTTTATTAAAAATTATTGAAACTTCCTATTTCACTTGAGGATAATGATAATTATGATGAAATTTTTGAAAGTCTTATCTGTGATTCTCAATCTCACAAAATTCAATTAAAAATTCTTGCAAATTATAATCAAGAATATAAATAACTTCCAATTGAAATAAAAGCATTTGAATCATTACACAAAAGATTATATGAATTTGTTTTAGATCTAGTTGAAAAGATTAGTAAATTTACAAAAATTCAATATACTAAAACAAGGCTAGGATAATATATATCAAATTAAGGAGAAAAAACAGAAAAGATGACATTATCCTAAGCAGGAATTTTTAATCAATAGATATTAAAATTA
This sequence comes from Paramecium sonneborni, assembly GCA_905182985.1. Classification (NCBI taxonomy): domain Eukaryota; phylum Ciliophora; class Oligohymenophorea; order Peniculida; family Parameciidae; genus Paramecium; species Paramecium sonneborni. The sequence goes on from CAJJDN010000005.1 coordinate 267,540, forward strand.
ATCGTGACTTGTGATGATTTTGATTATTTTAATGAATTATATTAATAAGCCTTGGAATTGAATGAAAAAGCAAAATAATAAATAGATGACCCTGAAATGTAATAAAAATTACTAGGTGAAGTGTTAGATTGTCCTTTCTATTTAGATGTCCAAGAAAGGTTATAAAGTATGATAGATTACACATAAATATTGGATTCTATTAAATAAAAAATGTCTGAAAGATAACATCAAATTGCAAATTAATAAATACTAATGCTATTAAGTAGAGGTATTATTAATGATGAATTGAAAATTCTTTAAACTTAAACATTAAGAGTATTAGAATGGAACTAATTAGCAGAAGAAATAATAAACTATCATTAAAATATATCACTTATTGATGTATATGATGAAAATTTTGAATTATAATAATATCCAAATACTCTTTTTAATCCTGAACAAGATATTATTAATTAGTTGGATCAAGAAAAAGTTTAGGAAATCATATAGATATCAGAAAGAATGTAAATTTGGAAAGATTAATTGATTTCTTTAATTGATTGTAAATAAGTCTAATCAACAAGAAAAAATAATTAAAATAAAACATTTAATAAATTATGGGAACTATTTAAAGAAGGATTAAGATACAGATAAGAATTTACTCTAATGACAAAAGTTAGAGATATAATAATTTAGATTTTAGATTGGCATGCACAAGTTTATATGATAAAATAGACTTTAAGGGTAAATGATGATTAATGTTAGTAAATTGATGGAATTGAAACTATTTGTAAATTATATATATAAAGAAATGGAACATAACATACTTAAGATTAAATTGAAAAATTGTAAAAGTTCCAATCTCCCTTTTTAAGTGGATCTAAAGATTTATAAATAATTTAAGCATTAATTTTACATACAGAAAAATGGAATAAAGATGCAAAAGAAGTTATTTAAACACAAAATTAAGAATAAATTAAAAGTCTACTGGATGAATCTTTGAAATTACCAGTTGATGAATTATTAGTTAAGGAATTATAGAGTTTACATGCATCAAATTAAAAAGTAAATTGGATATTATCAACAATTGCTACATCAGATCCACTATTTGATTAAATCTTATAAGCATTATAAAATGATGAATCAATAAAATAATTGAAAGAAGAAATGATGGCAATTTATGCTGAAAATTCTTAGAATAAAAAAAAGAAGGAAGGTATGAAAGTATCTAAAATGGCTTAAAATTTCTTTTTGAATTTTCAAAATACCATTAATAGTTATTTAGGATAGTTGTCTCAATTAGATGAAAACAAATTAAAGAAATTATAGCCTATAAGAATTCAAAGATTAAAAGAATATCAAAAAGAAGTTTAAAATGAGGATATTAATAAATAGATTGAAGATTGGATATAATAATATTAATGTTGGTAGACTTAAATAACCAATTTAAATGATTAATAATAATAAAAAAAAAAGAAAAAGGGAAAAGACTAAGAATCTTAGCAGGAATTTTATTCTTTAACAGGAGATTTGTTATATTATTTTAAAGTTCCTGAATTACTTTGTCTGGTACTTTAAGGAATTGAAAAGAATTATATTAGCCAAGAATTAATATGTTCAATTGAAAAATTAGTTACAATAAATAAATAATCATAAATAGCTTTATCTGTTTAAAGTGTAAAAGAAGTATCTTATTATTCTGAGGTATTTATGCCATAATTTTATGTGATGGCAAAGAAATTTAGAGTAATAAATAATTGGATGCAAATGGCATCTGATATGATTAATGATATTCCAAGACTAAAAAATATAATCATGATATAAAAATTGAAGCCTTTCCTTGAATATCTTGAATAATTGCAACCTTAAGAATTTAAGATGTCAAAATCTGCTTAATAATAATAACAATAATAACAATAATAATAACAATAACAATAATATTAATAACAATAATAATAATAATAATAGTAATAATAGTAATAACCTTCTTAATTATTTAATTAGTCTTAAAATTCAATCATATAAACTTAATCTAACATTAAAAAGAAAATATAAAAACCTATAATTAAATTAAAAAATAAATCTCAAGAAGAATCATAACCAATCTATGATTAGGAAAGTTAATCAAAGCATTCTAAAAGAGTGAAATAAATTTCAAGATTAATGAGAGATGATAATATAGCATTTTATGATGCGAATGTTCCTTTAGGAAAAGCCTTTAGATCATCTCCTAATGATTGTATTTCTTCTGACCCTGTTATGCAAGCATTAAAAAAACCTATTACATAAAAAAGAAGTTATAAGAAAGGATTTAATAGAAAAGCATCTCCCAATTTAATAGTGGAATATAATAGTTCTAATTTTTTGGATTAAGTTAAAAATTCATCTTAAGAATTATTGAATCTATATAGTTAAGATGAAATTTATTGTACATGTCGACAAGGAGGAGAATCAGCCATAACAGAATTTTAGATCTTAAAAAGTTTACATGAAAAAAATGTGGAATAATTCTACAATTATCATACTAAATTATAGTAATAAGTTAAATTTATGATATATTGTGACAATTGTGAAGAATGGTATCATTATGAATGTATGGGTATTAAAAAATAAAGAGAATAACAATAAGATAAATACAATTGCAGAAGTATATAAAATATATAATATTAGTTTGTCTGTAGAAAAATAATATTCCATTTTTAATACTTAATGAAAATTTATGGGATCAATATATTGATTAAGAAAGTGATTTATATGAAGAGTATTAAAAACATAAAATGTAATTTGAAAAAAATATTCTTCCAAATTCAGGTGATTATATTTATAGTCAATTTTTATTGCCAACCATTGAAGAATTCAAAGAATTTATTAAAATTGGTTAAAAATTGCCTGTTTAATTGGTTGAACTTGAAGTACTTGAACTATTAGAATAACGAGTTGATGGATGGATATTAAGATATGAAGACCATAAAAATCTTAATCTTCCATAATTAATTGCTCTTTATTCAGAAAGCTAATGGTTGCCAATTTAATTACCATAATCAAAACATTTATTATCTCTCATTAGTTAAAAAGAATTTTTAAATACTGCTAATGAATTATTATAAAGCAAAGCTACATTTAAAACAAAATAATTAAAAAAATTATAATAGGAAAAAACAGAATAATTATATTTCCTAATCAAAGAATAATATCCAGAATAACTATCAGAAATAGATCATTAAACTGTAAAGACTATCTAAATGTTAAGAATTTAAGCTGAACTCAATAATTAATTATAATAACAATTAAAATAGTAACTAACTTTTGAATAATATGAATAGTTGGCAAATTAGTTTGAAAAAGAACTTAAAAATCATATACTTTCAAATGATATTAAATTTTCCCTTCCAAAATTAACTGAATTAAGGTAGCAAATAACTAAACTTTAATAATGGAATGCTGAAATTTTGGCTATTTTTAAAGATATAGATGATATTTATACTACAAATGTAAAATTTATTATAAATTTTTAAGTTAAGTTAATCGCATTATGATAGCAAACCTAATTTATCAGAAATTTAAGTCAAATTAAAAGAGTATGAAATGATTTCAATTAAAGTTCCTAATTAATGTTATGAATTTGTCAAAGCACTTTAATCTAAAGCAGAAGAATTAATTTATAATGTAGATTAAAATTTGTCTGAATTATCATAAGATGAATAATTTGAATTAGTTAAAACTGTTTATTTATTGAAGTGTAAAATTCCTTAATTTAAAGAACTCCTCTTAAGCAAGTAATTACTTTTTTTTATTTTTGTAGGCTTCATAAGGATGTATAAATTAGAGTAGTTTAATGGTTGCCTTAATAAAAATCTGGATTTTATTGATTATTAGTTATTATTTATCATCTGAATTTCATAATTATCAATCAAAAAATATCTTAATTAGATTTCTAAAATAAAAAATCCATTTTATATTATGTATTATAAGATTTTCTAAATTTTTACTCTTCTACATTTTTATTTTTTCCTTTGTTATATAAATAAAAACTTTTTGAATAAACAAATTTAAAATATTTGAATCACTATTAGTAAACCTTAATTTAAATATACTATTATTTTATCAACTAAATAATTTCCTTGTAAAATATCCAAAAATTGAAATTAAGGATCACTTAAAAAATTTGATAAAATTGGGTATGTCTAAAAATAGATATTCATTTAAAATAGAAATATATAAATTAAATTAATAATTTTAAGATCTTTTCAAATTTTTCAAAAAATTAATATAATTTTAGATATCTCCGATTACAAAAAAATCTTGTTAATCATTAAAAAAAAACTATGGGTTTGAATTTGAAAATAATCAAAAGAAGTGTATCATCATTTTTTTTCATAAATCAATTTTATTATTGGGTAGTCTTTTGAAACTTAAACAAGTGACTAATACATGAAATCGTTAATAAAACATAGAATAGATTAAGAAAATCTTAAAAAAAAATTTACATTCCTTTTTAGATATTATTCGAAATTAAGAAAGTGAGAATTGGAAAGAATTTCTCAAAGATTATGTGCTAATCAGTGTTACAACATCAAAAGATTAAATATATTAAAACAAAATAAAACTACTAATTATATTCTTATCTTTACTAGATAATATTTTGCTAATTTTAAAATTATTGTATTTAATTTTCAGATACTAACTTTAATAGATTAAAGTTAAATTAATTTAAAGCTTTTTACTCGATTCTTTGTTTAAAAAATTAATCATATAATTATAATTCAATTATTCAATATATAAAATTTTAATTAATTTTTTTATATATATTTTTTTTATAAAATAATTTCCTAATGTGGAATTCATTTAAAGCACTATGTAGTGATAATAAAAAAAAAAATAAATCCAGATCACCAATTTAAAATTAAAGAAATAAAAAAGAATCATAGATTTTCAAATAAGATCATAATTAATAAGTTCAAAATGCATATAAAATGATAGAATAAGGTATGAAGTACTTTTAGAATCAATAATATTCAATGGCTAAAGTTGTTTTGGTTAATAGTTCTCAGATATTATTACCTGTAGTTAAATNTATTATAAGATTTTCTAAATTTTTACTCTTCTACATTTTTATTTTTTCCTTTGTTATATAAATAAAAACTTTTTGAATAAACAAATTTAAAATATTTGAATCACTATTAGTAAACCTTAATTTAAATATACTATTATTTTATCAACTAAATAATTTCCTTGTAAAATATCCAAAAATTGAAATTAAGGATCACTTAAAAAATTTGATAAAATTGGGTATGTCTAAAAATAGATATTCATTTAAAATAGAAATATATAAATTAAATTAATAATTTTAAGATCTTTTCAAATTTTTCAAAAAATTAATATAATTTTAGATATCTCCGATTACAAAAAAATCTTGTTAATCATTAAAAAAAAACTATGGGTTTGAATTTGAAAATAATCAAAAGAAGTGTATCATCATTTTTTTTCATAAATCAATTTTATTATTGGGTAGTCTTTTGAAACTTAAACAAGTGACTAATACATGAAATCGTTAATAAAACATAGAATAGATTAAGAAAATCTTAAAAAAAAATTTACATTCCTTTTTAGATATTATTCGAAATTAAGAAAGTGAGAATTGGAAAGAATTTCTCAAAGATTATGTGCTAATCAGTGTTACAACATCAAAAGATTAAATATATTAAAACAAAATAAAACTACTAATTATATTCTTATCTTTACTAGATAATATTTTGCTAATTTTAAAATTATTGTATTTAATTTTCAGATACTAACTTTAATAGATTAAAGTTAAATTAATTTAAAGCTTTTTACTCGATTCTTTGTTTAAAAAATTAATCATATAATTATAATTCAATTATTCAATATATAAAATTTTAATTAATTTTTTTATATATATTTTTTTTATAAAATAATTTCCTAATGTGGAATTCATTTAAAGCACTATGTAGTGATAATAAAAAAAAAAATAAATCCAGATCACCAATTTAAAATTAAAGAAATAAAAAAGAATCATAGATTTTCAAATAAGATCATAATTAATAAGTTCAAAATGCATATAAAATGATAGAATAAGGTATGAAGTACTTTTAGAATCAATAATATTCAATGGCTAAAGTTGTTTTGGTTAATAGTTCTCAGATATTATTACCTGTAGTTAAATAAAAAAGTAATTTATAATAAATAATCAGAGTAAAACTAAGAAGAACATGCAAGTGAATACTAAGAACTAATAAAAGCTATAAATACAGCAGAAATTTGTACTCAAAAAATTGATTAACTTTTATAAAATATAGTAAAGAAATATGTATAAAATAAGGCTTCACAAGATCCTTATAGTAAATAAATAATTGAAACAGCTATGATCAGGAAATGTGATGTTTCATTTGATTAGATTATAGGATTAGAAAGCATAAAAAATTAATTAGATGAAGTTATAGTATTACCAAATTTAAGACCTGATATATTTACAGGAATTCGTGCACCTCCAAAAGGTAATAAAATCTAAAAAAATTAGGTATATTATTTTATGGACCCCCTGGAAATGGTAAGACACTTTTGGCAAAAGCTGTTGCTAATTAAATAAAATGTTGTTTTTTTAATGTTAGTGCTTCAACATTAGTTTAAAAACATCTTGGGGAAGGAGAAAAATTAATGAAAACTCTATTTAAAGTAGCATTTTAATTTTAACCATCTGTATTATTATAAAATAATTTAGGTAATATTTATTGATGAAATTGATTCTATATTATCGAGCAGATCAAGTGAAGAACATGAAGCTAGTNACTAGATAATATTTTGCTAATTTTAAAATTATTGTATTTAATTTTCAGATACTAACTTTAATAGATTAAAGTTAAATTAATTTAAAGCTTTTTACTCGATTCTTTGTTTAAAAAATTAATCATATAATTATAATTCAATTATTCAATATATAAAATTTTAATTAATTTTTTTATATATATTTTTTTTATAAAATAATTTCCTAATGTGGAATTCATTTAAAGCACTATGTAGTGATAATAAAAAAAAAAATAAATCCAGATCACCAATTTAAAATTAAAGAAATAAAAAAGAATCATAGATTTTCAAATAAGATCATAATTAATAAGTTCAAAATGCATATAAAATGATAGAATAAGGTATGAAGTACTTTTAGAATCAATAATATTCAATGGCTAAAGTTGTTTTGGTTAATAGTTCTCAGATATTATTACCTGTAGTTAAATAAAAAAGTAATTTATAATAAATAATCAGAGTAAAACTAAGAAGAACATGCAAGTGAATACTAAGAACTAATAAAAGCTATAAATACAGCAGAAATTTGTACTCAAAAAATTGATTAACTTTTATAAAATATAGTAAAGAAATATGTATAAAATAAGGCTTCACAAGATCCTTATAGTAAATAAATAATTGAAACAGCTATGATCAGGAAATGTGATGTTTCATTTGATTAGATTATAGGATTAGAAAGCATAAAAAATTAATTAGATGAAGTTATAGTATTACCAAATTTAAGACCTGATATATTTACAGGAATTCGTGCACCTCCAAAAGGTAATAAAATCTAAAAAAATTAGGTATATTATTTTATGGACCCCCTGGAAATGGTAAGACACTTTTGGCAAAAGCTGTTGCTAATTAAATAAAATGTTGTTTTTTTAATGTTAGTGCTTCAACATTAGTTTAAAAACATCTTGGGGAAGGAGAAAAATTAATGAAAACTCTATTTAAAGTAGCATTTTAATTTTAACCATCTGTATTATTATAAAATAATTTAGGTAATATTTATTGATGAAATTGATTCTATATTATCGAGCAGATCAAGTGAAGAACATGAAGCTAGTCGTAGACTAAAAACAGAATTCTTAGTTTCATTTGATGGAATGTAAACTACCGATTAAGATCGAATATTTTTAATCGGAGCTACAAACAGACCTTAAGATATTGATGGAGCTGTCTTAAGAAGATTTGTATAGAATATAAATTAAATTAGACTGTTAAAATATTAATTGATCAGCCTGATTAAAAAGCTAGATTGGCTTTAGTTAAATAACTTATGTCTAATGTAAATTGTTCTATTTTAGACCCAAGTTTTAATAAAATATGTGAAAAATTGGCTGGTATCTTTATTTATTAATAATAATTAGGTTATTCTGCAAGTGACATTAAAGCTGTAGTAAAGGAAGCTTGTATGTAACCTTTAAGAGAAGATAAAAGTACTATAGTTGCTATATCTGCTTAAAATATCAGGCCTGTTAGAAAAGAAGATTTTGAATTTGCTATCAATAAAGTTAAACCTTCACTAACTTAAAAGCAATATTAAGAATATATTAGTTTTAGTCAATCTTGATCATGATTTATTTTATTAATCCAACTTATCAAGAAGAAAATATTAAATCCAAATGAAATTTACTAAAGTTAAATTCTTTGTTCTTTTTAGTTCAATATTGTGTTAAAATTATTTCAAATACCTTTTTTTAAGTTTATACAAGTTTTTATATATGATCGATTGATTTATTGAATAAATATCCATCCATAAAAGATTGAATACTATAAAATTCAAAAAAAAATGATGATATTATTTTCAAACTCTTGAAATCTAAATTATATATAAATCACAATTCTACAATGAATTAATTAATTAATGGGAAATCTTTCAGCTCTATGTTTTGCAGAAGAAACAGAAGATAAGAATGATATATAGATTAAATTCAACTAGTAAAAGAGTGACTAATCTCAAAATGTTTCTGTGTAGAACATCAAAAAAGATCAACTTTTTAACTTGTTTTAATAAGATTAAAAAGAGATTGAAGAATTTAAGTAATCAATCTAAGAATGTTCTTTTTGCTTAAATCATTTCAAATAATTGATAAAATAATAGAGTTTTGAGCAAATACTTTATCCTTAAAATAGATAATAGTAAATTAATCATTCTTGCCAAATTTAACAATTGAAAGAATCAAATTAATTTAATGAGCCTTTGGCAATACTTCAAAATGATCCAATATCTTAGTATACATCTGAATGGTTCTAATTAGCATTATCATTACCAAAATATATAAGATCTATAGAATATTTTGAAGGTCTTCCAGAATAAGAATAATTTAATTTCCTTAATTCTACATTAGATGAGTAAGACTTTTATTCTCTTATATGCTTGAAATGGTGTGTGATTGATTTTTTTAGATAGAAACATTCATTATTTCCAAAAAATCATTTTTTGGAAAATTGCTGCACAGTTTTTTATAATATTGCTCATTTGTGTTAATTCTACAATGAATTGTTTTTGGAAAATTATAAAGATAATGAATTTTCTCATAACATCAGACTCTACATTTAATTATATTTGTAATATTAAAAGTTGATGAACTCATTCTAAAATTAGTACGATTTATAATTTGATTTATTATAATTAAAGTATGAGAAACAATTTAATTTTAAAAAGGATGATTCTAATTTCTACCCTCATTTTAAATTAATAGGATTCATGATACGATTCTGGTGTTAAATTACTCTAACAACAGAAGTTTAGAATATTTTAAGAAAAAGTTATAGAAACTTGAATATTTAGGATGATAAAGATTTAATTTAGAAATATGTAATTGCTGCTTTAGATGTAGATATTGATGAGTACAATGTTCATTGGATAGGTCATAGAGAAAATTTTAGGATTGAAAAAACATTATTAGACTTTAATATTATAGAAGAAATAGTACAACAAATAGAATAACAATAAATTACTAATGAAGAATTCTATTAATAAATAGATGATAAATTGTAAGAATTAAGATTGTTATATCCATAATGGTTTTTTGAAGTAGAATTTGAATGTTTAGGAATATAATATAAAATTGCAAGATTGGTTTAAGATGTTAAATCTTAGAATTCATCTGAAATAGCAAAACTTAAAAAAGTTGATGATACAGAAATTTCAGAGAATTAAAGAAATAGTTAATTTGAAATAATATTCAATTCTTTTAACACATTAAAATAAGATAATTTTGAAGATAAAGAAGTTGAGTTAATGGCATTATATTTATAGGAATCTAATTTAATGCCTAGATCTAAATTTAGGTAATCTTGTTCAAATTAATCAACAGTTACATCATTTGGTTTTAGATAAAAAGGATTTAATTATTCAACTTAGAGTATTTTAAAAGTTAGTTAAGAAGCTTTATAAATAAGTAAAGAAATTAGAATAGAATATAAATAAAAATTAGCTGAATTTAATGATAGATTATAGAGAGTTGAAGAAAATATCAGTTTAAGAGAACTAATCTTAGAGGAAAGAGCTCATAGATTAAAAATTCCAATTGATATTAATATTAATGTAGAATGGCTCAATTTTTTTAAAAAAACAGATTTAAGTAAGATTCCTGTATCTGAGAAAGAGTTGATTTAAAAAATACTGCAAACTTTGTAAAGTTTTGATTCAAATTAGAAATAGCAAGCTATTTAAATGTAATGATTAATCACTATAAATTTATATGAATTAAGTTTTATATTATTTAATTCTATATAATAAAAAAAACAATTAGAATGAAGATGAGACATACAAAAAAATAATTGATATTAAATTTATTATATATTAAATAAATAGTCTATGTTTGGTTGGTTCAAAAAGAAGAAGCCTGAATCTAACTCGGCTTAGCAAGAAGAAAAAGATGATAGTGATAATATTGATGTATTTTAATATAATAAAATATAAAAGGATGAGACTTAAGTTGTTACAAATGAAGATAAAGAGTTAGAGGCAAAAGGATTTGATCCAATAGCCTAAGTATAAGAATAAGATAAAGAAAATGAAGGTATTGCTGATCCAGATAAATTGGAATATATTGGATATCATGATATTCCAGGAGATGACATTCTATAATTGGTGCTTAATTTTAAATATTTTCCAAATGATGAAGAAATACGTCATATAGAAGGATATGAAAAGGGAGGCAGAATTTGTGCAGATAAGAAAGTGGTAACTAAAGCAAGAAGTGTAGGAAAAGAGATGGTTAAATAAATAGGAAAGAAAATATTATCAGGATCATTAAATCTTACTAAAGTTAGTTTCCCTATTAGAGTAATGATCCCTAAGACGGCTTTAGAAACATCTGTTCATGGAAGTAATATTAATTATAATATAATCAGCTTCTGTTTTTCCATTGTATATTACTAAAGCAACAATGACACCAGATTTCTTAGAAAGATTCAAACTTGTTATTACTGCTACCTTATCTTCATTCTTTTGGACTAATACATTTTTAAAACCTGTATTTATATATTTTAATAAGCTTAATCCAATACTTGGAGAAACGCTTTAAGCTAATTATAATGATGGAACTTAAGTCTATTGTGAATAAATTATGCATCATCCTCCTGTTAGTTATTTTTTAGTTTATGGTCCTAATAAAAAATATAAATATTATGGATATTATTTAGTTGAAGGCAGAGCAGGATTAAATTCTGTTACTGTATATTTATTTTATTTCTATTTAGATTATTAACAAAGGTAAAAGAACTATTGAATTCAGCGATGGATAAAAAATTGATTTTGATTTTCCTAATGAATTGTATAGTGGCACATTCTTTGGTTAATTAAGATAAGAATCCATTAACAAAATTACATTCTCTGACAAAGCCAATGGCCTTTCATGTGTAATTGATATTGGCAAAGTTAAAAAAAAGTAAACCCTTTTTCCTATTAAAGAACATCTGATTTCTTTTAAGCTGATATCAACTTTAAAGGTTAAAAAGTATCAACATTATATGGAACTTATATTGGTTTCATTAATTTTGATAATGTTAGGTATTGGGATTACAGATATGTTGTTCCTTATAAAATTAAAATGGATAAATAACCACTTCAAAGTGATCATAAAAATCGTTCAGATTTATAAGCTTTGAAATCTGGAGATATTCCATTAGCATAAAAAAATAAGGAGATATTAGAAAATATTCAGAGAAATGATAGAAAATTAAGAGAAACATTTGAGAAACAAAAAAAATCTAAGAAATGATTCTTAAATTGATGTTTAAAAATATTATATAATTATATTTAAAACAATATATAATTTAGTAGAGCCATAGAGTTTCAATGAATTTTAATTATATAATCTATTAAAAATAAAATTTTAAAGTCAAAAGAATTGAAGTATAAGAAAGTAACTATTCTTATATTATGTTTATTTGATTACCATTTTTAACCTTAAGTTTGACTTTTCAATAGAAGCAAAATATTATATGATTTTTAAAAATATTTGAAATGCAATACTGAGATAGAAACTATATTTTATTGATGCTTAAAATATAAAATTGATTATAAATCTTGTAAATCAAAATATAAAATTGATTATAAATCTTGTAAATTAAAATAACCCAGATTTTGAAGCATGTGGGAATATCAAATACAAAATTGGATCTTCTAAGTATTAAGAGTAAAGAGATGGATTCTCTTTAAGAGTTTTCTATTAGAAGAAAATAATATTATGTATGTTTTAATTTTTATAAATTGTATTGATAAGTGAATATAAGTAGAAGAATTATAATATTTAAAAAAATTAATTATTTAATTAGAATTTATAGATTATAAATATGTAATGATTAATTGTAAGTTTAATCTATTTGCATTCTTTTATTAGAAATATTTTATTAGAATGAAACCTAATATTTTATTTTAAATAGAATTGAAGGATGCATTTTAGAATTAAATTAAAAACTTAAATATATAATTGTATCTATTTAGTATGATTAAATGAAGAAATTATGTTGTTAATAGTTCTAATGATTTTTAATATATAATTATCAAAATGGAAAACGAACTGAAGTGAAATTTTAGAATATTTGAGGTTCAGAAAATTAAATGATAAGTTCTTAATATTCTAACATTAAATAAGATTATTTTCTTGAAATAATTTGAAAAGGATGTAAAAATATTTGTCCAGAGTAAATATTAATTATAATTTATATTTGAAGGAAGATAGAAAATGATGAATTAAGCCTCAGATGATTAATCATATAAAACAATAAAATCGGGAAAGTCAATGGCTTAAATAGGTTAAACAATTTCAGGGGAATATTCATCAGAGAAGAAGAAGTAAATTTAATAAAAAATTTACTTAATATTAAATGATTATGAATGTAATAAGTTAGTAAGTGAATAAATATGATAGGCATTTGTTTTATCAATTTTATCTATTTTCATAATCTCACTTGATATATTATTATTAATATTGGAGACAGAGAAAGAATTAGGAATAATAGATATTTGGATAAGTGCAAATTCAGGAGTGAGTAGTTATTTTTTAATAGAATATATATTTAGAGTGGCATCTTATAATGCATTTGAAGAAACCTTGGTTGAATTTATAAAAAGTAAGAATTTAATAAATGAAGAGCCATATAATCTAGTTGATATTTTTGCATTATTATATTCAATAATAGAATAAATATTATATCTGATAGATTTATAGGTTGATCCTAGAATAAAAGTATTAAGAATGTTAATAGTTTTACGGTTGATAAGAATATTCAAATTTTAAACATTTGCTTTAGGAGTGAAAGTAATTAATTGATTTATTTGATAGATCTTAATAAGAGGATTATCAGAAAGTATGCAAGCACTATCTTTATTATTATTTTTTACAATGATATGTATAAATATAAATTCTAAATACTGAGGTGTAATATTGATATCTAGTTTTATGTACTTTGCAGAGAAAGAGTTTGTTGATGATAGTTAAATATAAAATATACCATAAGCAATTTGGTGGGCAATTATTACAATAACAACTGTTGGATATGGAGATTATGTTCCAAAATCTCTATTAGGAAAGTTTATTGGAGTTTTGAGTCTGATTTTTGGAGTTTTATTACTTTCACTTCCTGTAGCAATTATTGGAAATAAATTTCAGGAGATTTATTTATAGAATAAGAAAGAGGAAACAAAAAGAGCAAGAAAGAATGCAAAAGTAAATTACAAAATACTATTGAAATTAGACTCATTATAATTAAATTTAAAATCAAAATGAAAAAGAAATCTATAGAATAATATTAAAATTAAATGAATTAGAATAAGTAAATGAAAGGATTGAATAATGTTTGAAAGATAATCAATTTTTATATAGAAGTCATATCAATTAATAAATTAATTAGGTATTTCAAGAGATGCATAAAGTATGATTGATAAGATTGAAATAAATAGAGAAAATGGTAAGAGTAAGAATAAGTAAAAAGAGAGATTGAGTACTTAGGAAAGAATTATAAAAATAAGAGAAGAGATTTTAAATAGTAGAAAAAATAAATGAATTTTTTTGATTATATTATTTTTTAAATTTGTTTATTGATAAATTTATGATTGATTATTTTAATGTAATATCATGCATATTCTTAATTTTATTTCTTTTTATTTGGTACTGAAATAAATGCTTCATTATAGAGTGTCTATAATTTTTCTTATCTAGAATTTGCTTATAATTAAGCTTCTTATTCATTTTGATCAGCATCATATTCCGAATCATCATCACAAGTGAAAATCTTGGTATATCTAGTATCTGTTCTAGTATCACCAGGTTTGATAAAATGACCTCTAAATTTTCTATATTCTTTTTGATTTTTATTATTAGCTTTTGCAGAATTGATTTTAGCATAAACTTTATTACAATGTTTTGGAATGAAATCAAATTATAGATTATTAATTTCTATTTTTTTATTAGATCTTAAATCATCAACTTCAGATGGATCAATACTACATAAAGAACTTTTAGGTCTTGATTTCTTTGTATTAGATTTTAATAATAAAGAATAATCTTCTTCTTAAATTTATGTAAGTGTACATTCATTAAACCATTAATATTTTTAACTCCAATCATTTTCTAATATTAGATTCTTATAAACTAAAGTTTCTTTATTCTTTTTAATATTTCTAAGTACTAAAGGATGAGATACCATAGTATCATTAGTACATTATTCAACACTTATTTTTCTAAGAATATCTAAATATTCTATATAAAACATTAATTTTCTGTATTAGTTTCTATTAATTACTTTCATATATGATTAATATCTATCAACTCTATCTGCTTAAAATACTCGAGCATGCATTAAAAATAATCTTTCACATAATTCTGACATTTCTATTAATTATTAACATAGATATTATTCAAATTGATCTAATCCTTTATTCTTTTATTTAAATCCATCAGATGTCAATGTATCTTTAGCTCTTAATAAAATATAAATGCTTAAATGCGATAATTTTAATCTAAATTCTGCATCTTTTTTTCCACATCTTCTATGTTTTCTTTCTTTTGCAAATACTTCATCAATTGATTATATTGCTTATTTTATATGTTATGAGGATATTCTACAAAATCTTCCTTTATATAATCTAAAATCTATTTTATTTTAATTACTTAATTCCTGTTAATTAATAGAAATCATTTAATCCTTATCTTTTAACACCTCTAGATTTTATATCACTTTCTATTAGTTATATTTATTATTCTTTTGTAAAATTCTCTGAATATCCTGTTAATTATTCCCAACGATATCGAAGTGTATTAGCTTTCTATACTTTCTCTCCTGTTTATAATTCAAATTTTCTAGCTACTTAAGTCCAGCTAGTACAATTCTTCCCTCCAAATGCATCTACTATTGCTAAGAACTCCTTGTCAAATTTCTAATCTTATTTGTGATACCTTGAACTCATTTACTATTTTAATTCTAATTAAACTAAGCCATTTTTGCCCAATTTAAAAAATCATATA
>CAJJDN010000005.1:283965-299658 GCA_905182985.1 Paramecium sonneborni
AATCCATCAGATGTCAATGTATCTTTAGCTCTTAATAAAATATAAATGCTTAAATGTGATAATTTTAATCTAAATTCTGCATCTTTTTTTCCACATCTTCTATGTTTTCTTTCTTTTGCAAATACTTCATCAATTGATTATATTGCTTATTTTATATGTTATGAGGATATTCTACAAAATCTTCCTTTATATAATCTAAAATCTATTTTATTTTAATTACTTAATTCCTGTTAATTAATAGAAATCATTTAATCCTTATCTTTTAACACCTCTAGATTTTATATCACTTTCTATTAGTTATATTTATTATTCTTTTGTAAAATTCTCTGAATATCCTGTTAATTATTCCCAACGATATCGAAGTGTATTAGCTTTCTATACTTTCTCTCCTGTTTATAATTCAAATTTTCTAGCTACTTAAGTCCAGCTAGTACAATTCTTCCCTCCAAATGCATCTACTATTGCTAAGAACTCCTTGTCAAATTTCTAATCTTATTTGTGATACCTTGAACTCATTTACTATTTTAATTCTAATTAAACTAAGCCATTTTTGCCCAATTTAAAAAATCATATAAACTTGTTCTTTGACAATGGAATAATCTTTCTATTAATTGTAAGGATAAAAATAACAAGGCTTTCTTAAATATATACAATAATAAAACTCTATAATTTAATTATCATTCTATTACAGATAAATTTATATAAATATTATTTATCATTCCTATCAAGATTATTCTTATTATCATTTCCAAGTATTTTGATTCTACTTAAATACTTAAAAATTATATAAATTTTATCTAAAGATTTTCCTTATATTTCCTTAATAAGATTTATTTATTTTATTTTTATATTGATAATCTTGAATATAGTTATACAACATAAAAACTTTAATTATAAATTCTTGAATCACAAAATATTATGATGTTTGATTTTATCCAAATTCCAAAATTACATTATCAACATCAATTTAGATTTCCCTCCAAACTTTTATTTTTATTTACTAAAGAAGTTACAATTATAATCTAAAAAACTTTTATCATCTCTATCCAAAAATATTCTATATTTCCTCATCCAATTTTATTTTATATATATAAAACGTAATGAACCCTACATATAATCAATATTTATGATATTCTTCTTATTTTATATTTAATAATCCTTCTTTTCCTCATTTTTTAAAAACTTATCTTTCCAATCAACATTTTTTTTATTCCACTAAATATTTTATTTAAATATCAAACCAGAAAATTAAAATTCCACTTGACTCAAATTTTTAAAATATCATTTTATTAGCTTAAAATCAGAGGACACTCCTAAAATTTCAAAAATTCATTTCCCATAAATTTATGATCAATTAATTCTCATCCAATAATATTTTTTACAATATCAATTTCCTGCCTTTATTAAGATAAAACATCTAAAATTATCTCTAACATTAAGAGACCTTCTACAACAGATTCTTAATTCATTATTTTAATAAAATTTGATTCTAATTTAAATATTACCATCAAAATCTATTTTTCTATTATTGTTTTGTACAATCTCTTTGAACTTAAGTTTCTTTTATAGCATTTTTATAAATCCAATTTATTTTATTTGATTAAAATAAAATTTTTCAAACCATTTATTATTTTATTCATATTAGGCAACAGAATGAAAGTCTTTGATTAATCATTTGTCACAAAATTAGTTATTGTTATCATTCTTATTTATATTTTAATAAATCTAACTCAGAATTTATTTCATATTCAAACCTCCTTATAAAATTTGTCTTAACTTGTTTTTGATAAAAAATTAAGAAAAATAGCAATTCAAATTTTTTAAAATTCAGATAATCTTGATGTAATTATTAATTTGGGACAATTGAGTTTTTCAAAATGTCATTTCTATTAGAACTGCTTCAATTTAATTTCTAGATATTATTATTTTAATTAATTCTAATATAATTTTTTTAAGTTTTAATCATTTCTTGAATTAGAAGACTATTAAATCATTTTTTGATTGCAACAATAAAATGATTTTCTTAAAATTTTATTTATAATTGTTTTAATATTTTATTTTGTTTTTTAAAAATTATTAACATATAAATTTGTATATTATATTTCATTTAAAAGTATTTGCTAATATCTTTGATAATCCCAAAAATGTTCAACACTTCTTGATTTTATTGTTTATTTATGAAGTATAAAGAAAGCTCTAATTATAAATTGAAATTAGTATTTCAATAAAATAATAAAATTAAACTCCAACAACATTCTCTCAAAATGATTTAAAGTTGTAAATTTAAATAATATTGTGATTTTTATTTAAATAAATATATTATTTTTGAAATTGGATCTTTATTGAATGTATATATTTATTAAATAAATAACTATAATTAAAATATATTGAATATAATAATACGATATGTTAGCTGGAATGAAATAATTAATAAAATAAAGAAAATAATTGAGAAAATTAAATTTAATCAGGTATTGTTTCTAAACATATTAGTTATGAATCTTTTAAATCTTTCAGCATATTAATGTGGAGGAATAGCAGAAATATCAGGACCTTAAAAACATCTTTTACAACAATATTCTATCTTCTTTTTTGTGCTAAGATAGATAGAGATATGAGAAATACTTAAAATTAGTCAAAATATCAATAATTCCAAAGAAATAAATTTTATCACCATTTTTTGATTGAATTATTGAGATATCATCAGATTCTACCTCTTAGAATATGTCAGTTCTTGAAGAAGTTTGAAGAACATTAATTTCATGAATTCCTAAGAGTAAACTATAATCTATAATGTTATTTTAAGCAAAAAAATCTGCATCTCTACATAATTATGTTAGTAATTCACTTTATTTATCTATTCTTATATTCATTTTTTCATGAGATTCTAAAAAATTTAAATCTTTTCTGGCAACAGTATAATCAGCATTATTTGGAGTTTTTCTTTGATGAAGACTTCCTTTTATATCATATCTTATATTAATTTCATGAGATGTTTTAAATACATTACTCATTATAACAAAATGTATTTTTTTATCATCTAATATAATTTTATGCATTCCAAATAATTTTATTATTAAGGATTATCTAAAATCTTTAAGATGTTTAAAATAATTGTATAAAATATGCCTCATAAAAGTGAATTCTGTTTTGGAAATAGTTTTTAATGTATATATACCATCTTAAGAATAATAAAAAAAACTTCCACTTTTACCAGTTGATGTTAATTCAGATAATGTACTTAGATCTCCTTTTAAAATACTTGATAATAAAGTTTCAGGTCCAATACTACTCAAATAATTATCGTTATCTATAAAAAACATTTTTCTTATGTGATTGAATACTTAAGGAGCATAATCAAAGAATTTACATACTTTAAAAGTAGTTTTATCATTTCCTGTTCTTTTAGGCATAAGTTCAAAATAATATTTTAATTTAAAATCTTTTAGATTAACTTCATAATCACTTAATGCATTAACTGATTTGACAGCCATTTAAATTCCTATCATCATATTTAATACAAGATTCCAATTTTAATGACCAAATTAAACAGATAAGGCAGGTTTTCTTTTTTTATTTATGTTAGCTATAGTAACTCTTCTTTTTTCAGNCGATATGTTAGCTGGAATGAAATAATTAATAAAATAAAGAAAATAATTGAGAAAATTAAATTTAATCAGGTATTGTTTCTAAACATATTAGTTATGAATCTTTTAAATCTTTCAGCATATTAATGTGGAGGAATAGCAGAAATATCAGGACCTTAAAAACATCTTTTACAACAATATTCTATCTTCTTTTTTGTGCTAAGATAGATAGAGATATGAGAAATACTTAAAATTAGTCAAAATATCAATAATTCCAAAGAAATAAATTTTATCACCATTTTTTGATTGAATTATTGAGATATCATCAGATTCTACCTCTTAGAATATGTCAGTTCTTGAAGAAGTTTGAAGAACATTAATTTCATGAATTCCTAAGAGTAAACTATAATCTATAATGTTATTTTAAGCAAAAAAATCTGCATCTCTACATAATTATGTTAGTAATTCACTTTATTTATCTATTCTTATATTCATTTTTTCATGAGATTCTAAAAAATTTAAATCTTTTCTGGCAACAGTATAATCAGCATTATTTGGAGTTTTTCTTTGATGAAGACTTCCTTTTATATCATATCTTATATTAATTTCATGAGATGTTTTAAATACATTACTCATTATAACAAAATGTATTTTTTTATCATCTAATATAATTTTATGCATTCCAAATAATTTTATTATTAAGGATTATCTAAAATCTTTAAGATGTTTAAAATAATTGTATAAAATATGCCTCATAAAAGTGAATTCTGTTTTGGAAATAGTTTTTAATGTATATATACCATCTTAAGAATAATAAAAAAAACTTCCACTTTTACCAGTTGATGTTAATTCAGATAATGTACTTAGATCTCCTTTTAAAATACTTGATAATAAAGTTTCAGGTCCAATACTACTCAAATAATTATCGTTATCTATAAAAAACATTTTTCTTATGTGATTGAATACTTAAGGAGCATAATCAAAGAATTTACATACTTTAAAAGTAGTTTTATCATTTCCTGTTCTTTTAGGCATAAGTTCAAAATAATATTTTAATTTAAAATCTTTTAGATTAACTTCATAATCACTTAATGCATTAACTGATTTGACAGCCATTTAAATTCCTATCATCATATTTAATACAAGATTCCAATTTTAATGACCAAATTAAACAGATAAGGCAGGTTTTCTTTTTTTATTTATGTTAGCTATAGTAACTCTTCTTTTTTCAGCTAATTCTAAATCTTTTTTCTTTTTATCATTAAATTCTTCTAATTTTTTTTAATACATTTTCTCTAATCTGTCTAATGATTATTAAGTTTATTATTTTAATTCATGAATTTTAATTAAAGCTTCCTTATAATTATCCCTAATTTAATCTTCTATCATATAATTAATTTTTTCTAAACCATCTGTTAATTCAGGATCTAAAGTTTCTTCACTTTCTTTAGATTGTAAATTATAATCAATTTTAATAGGAATTTCTTAATCTCCTCTATGTATAAATGGACCAATTTAACTATTAGAACAAATAATTTAACTATTTTAAACAATTCCTTATTGGCGAGGTGGTTTATTAACATTTATTGTACTTGACATTCTTAATGAAAGTGCATCTATTTCTTCTCCCATTAAATATTATATTCCAAATTAACTATTTGTATTTGGTCTCCTATAAAATAATATTTATAAATAATACAATTTCTTTTAACAAAACATTAAACTTGAAATTAAATTTGGCTTAGCTTATCCTGTTGTAGAATATCTATTTTATTTTAATCCTATCATCATTTAAAATAAATCTACTGTTTAATTCTTTATTAGATATAACTCACTTAAAACAATTTAATCTTATTTTAAAGTTGCCTCTTTTATAGATATAGTTATTCCTTTCCTTAAGAATTCAAAAATGTCTAGTAGAGTAGGATCACTAGCTAATATTCCTTTATATTCTATAAATGACACTTTTTCATCATTATTTTTATCCATTTATGTAAATATATATGCAACTCTTTTTTCTAAATGATCTCTTATCTCATTTGTTATTGCTGTTCCAGTCATAACAACCCAAGAATCTATCAAAGCTTGCATTGTCTATTAAAAATCTTTTAATGTAAAAAAGCCTTTTCTATTTTAATCTATTAATTTATATGATATCTCAGCTTTTTCATCTTAAGAACCATAAGTTATTTTATCAAAATAAGCAAGAAATTCATTAAATTATAATTTACCATCCTAATCTTCATCAATTATTTAAAATAAACAATCACTCAATACTTAAACTGTTTCAAGACCTAATAATCCCATATTATCTCTAAATTAATTTTTTGTTAAATAATTAGATCCATTTGTCATTCTCTAAAATCTTTTTATAAATAATTTTTATTACCTTCTCTGTAATTCTTAAACTTCTTCAGCTGAAAATCTGAATTTAGTCATTTTATTCTTCATACCCTGTTAATTACTATTTTTACCACAGCATAACATTTTTTTATAATAAATAATAATTAAGTAAATATTCATAATTTAATATATATTAGTTTACATGAAATTCATTTCATTATCAATTCCTAATTAAGATTGCATATATGATTTCCTTATTCTTAAGATATATATTCATCTAAATTCTTAATAAAATTATTTATGAATTTTTTAATCCTATTTCTTATATTGATTAAAAATGATTAATCATTTAATAAAAATTATTATGGATTATTTTTCAATTACCTTATTAATTGTAAATCAAAGAGAATTGATTTTGAGATTAAATTAATTAAAGGTTTAAAATAATATAAATTATATATAGAAAAAAATTCAAAAATTATATTTATATTAAATGAAAATCACCAATATCCACCATGTTCTTTAGATAAATGTTCATAACATTCTGAGGCTGTCTTAAACACTTACATGCATGGAGCTCCCTTTTTATTATTCTTCCAGCAAATACTCTTATGGCAAACCGAACATGTTACTCTATAACATCCATCAATTCTTTAAATCAATGCTTAACAACTTGGACATTTTCTAATATCTTATTCTTTCATTAATTTTTATAATAAGCCTTAATCACCAATTTTATTTTCCTCACAAGTTAAACCAGGATGTCTTAAAGCCTAATTTTATTTAAATTAACTACTTTGCATTAACAACAATATTATTTTTAACACATTGAACAATAAATTGCTTTTTCTTAAATTTGTATTTATTCAAAATTATTACATCCAGGAGTATAACAATAAGTTAAAGTCTCATTGTTATCTTAAACAAATTTATTAAGTGCCAAATTTATCAAAGTATCTTTGTTAACTTATCCAATTAATTAAAATATATCATTTAGAATCATTTTTTCATTACAAACTGGACATCTTACTGGAAATAGCTTTGCATCTTGTAAAATACTAGAACAATGTAAAGAAATGCATTCTAAACAACATTTATGACCACATCCTTATAATAAATAACTATGTTTAATAGTATCAAAACATATAGGACATTCTGCTTATTTAGCTTCATTTTAAACTGTTTCTCCATCCAAAGTTGTTGCAGATACAGCATTTTCTATGCATGAAACAGCATCTTAAATATTTTAGCCAGATCCTTCTAAATAAAGTTCTTTGCTTTATTGTTTATATTTAATTTAAACCAAATTAAATTATTTCTTAATACTTTCAAGACCTTAACCTTTTAAACCAACTAATTCTTTTATGGCTCCAGGAGGAATTGTTAATTTGTGAGAAACAACTGCTTATGTAATTTAATTAACATAGTCTGTTATTTCTTATAATTTTTCTTTCTAACAACACACACGTATCATTTTGTTATATTAATCTATCATAAAATATATATTTCCATCTAACTTTTCAAAATCTTTTAATTTATTCTATCCAAAAGTAGTAAAAAGAAAATCACCATTATTTTATACATCTATTTTAAAACCTTACAGAAATGTCGTTAAAATTTGATCTAATTATTAATGTACTAATATATTGTGAGATTGTATGGCCATTTAAATTTCTTATTTAGATTAATTTCCTTATTCAAATTAAACTTTAAAATTAAACTTTTCATATTCCTTTAAAATATTTAAAACATGAGATTTAATTTGATTAGGCATTTTATGATATTAATAATACTATCCTTGACTATGTATTTTCACTATATTAACTCCAAATTATATTGTTTATCCATTTAAAATTTCTAATAATTTTTACATAGTATGTATACTAGATATTTAAATTTTAGCTTTTCTTTTCCCTCCTGTTTTTCTAATCAAATGAGTATGATTAAAATCTACATCTTTTTTTTCATTTTTTTCAATACTTCTATTAATCAAATGTATTATTCTTTATGAATAATCATCCTTACTCTCTTATAAAATTCTTGATTATAAATCCATATATTTTATATTTTTTTTTCCACCACATAACATTAAAATATCAATTTCAGTAGTTAAAGGACTTAAATTTTAAAAGCTTAATGTGAACTCATCAATTTAAATAATTTTAATCTGTTTTCCATCTAATACTTAATTATTAAATTAATTTATGCAATTAGTTGCTTAAGTTATTTCATTAAAAATAACAACACAAGTACCTGAACATTGTTTGGCATACCATATAATATTTAAAATAAATTTTTATTAATTAATCTTTTATTATTATAAATTAGTCTTTTCTGTGATAACATTTATAATTCTGTCTTAATATTCAGATTAATCATATGCTTATATAATGTAAGGCATATCATCTTTATCTTCAATAACAATTTAAGCTTAGGTTTCATTTTCCAAATAATTTAATTTAAGATGAGTTATTACAGTAAAATCTTCAAATAATTCTTTGATATCAACTTCTGTTATTTTAGGAGGGAGTCCAACTAATTTAAATTCTTTTGATTCATGTTGCTTTATCCATTCACTAATAACTGCTCCACTCTGAAAAATTAATTTCTTTCCACTAATATGTTTGATTTCCATAATTTATGTCTTTAAATTTTCTTTGACTTATTCTATTCTGGTTTATAATTCACTCATATCAACTTTTTCATCAGAATAAATAGATATCAAATTTAAGTTTAAACTTGGTTCTATAGAACAATTATATTTAATTTCCAATTCATTTATTTCTATTCCTTGATTTTTCCATAATTCCTCTAAAATTGCATTACCTACATTATTAATTATCATTTCTTTTTGAGTCAAAGATGGTTTTCTATTTTTATTATGGAGATATATTATTTAATTATCTTATAATGCTAATATATGTATGTGTTATTAAAGTCTTCCTTTTTATTGTTGAATGCATCTCTAATGTAATTTAAAACTTTATTCTTAAATATGATATAATCTATCTTCTTTCAACTCTGCTGTAGGGAAATTTAGTTTTAATTGTTCTTCAACTAAAGGTTTATCTTCCTAAACAATTTACATACTAGATGATCGTCTTACTGGTGGCATATTTAAACCATCTACATTTAATATATTAATTTAAGGACAATTCTATTATAAATAATAATTATTACATATTCTTAAGAGAATTTTTAAACATATAAAAGAATTAGAATTCCTTTATATAGATTGATCAAATTTTCCTCGCACCACTTCTCTAATTAAGTTAATTCAAAAATGCTTTAGTTTTTATCAAAGTCTATATTTAGTAATATAGAGTTTATAAAAGTACCAAGTTATTCAATTATTTCAATCCATGAATAGGCATCACCTTTAATAGACCAAAGTTAGCTAGTTCTGATTGTCAAATTTGAATTTTTTTGATATTATAGTAAAATTCCTGATGTATTTAAAGCACCTTTAATAATGGCACTATTTTTAGATTTATCAAATTATTCAACAAAATTTTCTTTTTAATATAAATCTATATTTATTTCTTTTGGAGGAAGAGAACAATATATTTCATTTGGAAAATTATATATAATTTATACACCTTATTAATTAGATTTTGGAATCTCTCTTATTATTAATTCTTGTCTAGAAAGTAATACATCTTTAATAGTGAGACTATTTTTTATAAACGATTATCTAATTTCTTTATATTATGTATGAATAATTAAGGTAATGTATTCAGATTCTAAATATTATGGTTCAATCAATAGATATATAATATGATTGGTTTAATTTGTTTTTCTTTAATCAAGTTTTTAATAAAAATTATTAAATTCTGGTGTTAATCTAACTTGTATTTAACCAAATTATCCCAAAGTATTTGCCAATAATTATATTTCATTGACATTTTTACAATAAATTAAAACATCCTATTCTTCATGAATATATTTAAGTAAATATTCATAAATCTAATCTACTCTCTCTACATTCTCCTTCCATAAGAAAGAATAGCTCAAATTAAATTGTGGAATACATTAATATTAAAGTTCCTCAACATTTTATGATTCAATCTGAATAGTTTCATTAACGATTAAAAATTATATTTATTCATCTATTTTATTTGGAAGACTGGTAGCAAATTTAAGGTCTAAACTATTAGGTAAATCCAATTTTTGATTTGTTTAATCAATAATTATTTTTAATTATCCTTAATCTTCATTGTTTAATTAAAGCTTTTGCAGAATCGTTCTAAAGTATTATTATTTATGATTAAGTAAAGATTCTCTGGCAATGTAATAATTTTGAACTTATATTGAACTTTCAGCTATTTAAAATTGATCCATAAGATTTTAGAAATTTCAATATTTTGTTAAACACTATATTAATTATCAATTAAAAATTATTTGAAAAACAAATTCTTTTTTTATTTACACATAAATATAAACCCAAATTTTTATTTAAGATATTTTTTTCATGTCTAAATTGAGTTAATCTAAAAAATCTTTATTACTAATTACATTAGTAATATTCGGATCATTAGCAATTATAAGTAATGAATGATATATTTTGATAAAAAGCTTTTAATTTGTAAAACAGCTAAGTAGTTTTCATTAATTAAGAAGATACTTATGGAGTCTTTAATCATCCTTTTATGTAAACACTCTCTATGTTTCTAGCTGAGATATTATGTTTATTTGTTTTTTTATATGTAAAAAGGACTAAGTCATACAAAAAATAATATTAAGAAGCGCTTGATGATGGTTTAAAAAGGATAAACATATTTCTTATTCTTATACCTACTTGTTGTGATAGTATAGGAGCACTTTGTATATACATTTCATTAAACTTTTTGCCACCCTCTGTTAATTCTATATTGACATGTGGAATTATTGCTACATCTGCAATTTTATCAAGAATAATGTTAAAACGAATTTATACAAAGAAAGAAATCTAAGGATGTTTATTAGTATTATTTGGAGTGGCAATTGTAGGAACAAGCGGATTTATATTTCCTGAAGAATAAAAGTAATAGGTAATTTCAATGTTTAATTTAGGATTTAAAAAAATAAGTGGTTTCAATATTCTTAATGTTATTCTCAATTTTCCTATATGGATTTTAATATACAATTGAAGAAAAGTTTTATAAAACATATTTTATTCATCCATTAGAGCTTATAGGATATGAAGGAATGTGGGGTTTAATTATTTACACATTTATATGCATATCTTTAACTTTTACATAGTGTCCTGACTTTCTTTATAATGTTTGCATTCCACACAATGGATTATTTTATTTCGAAAGAGCTGATTATTATTTTCAACAATTTTAATAAAGTGGTCTGCTTTAATTTGCTATTATTTTTGGAATTCTATCAATTTCTATCTACAATACTATGTGTTAAACAGTTACAAAATATTTATCTTGTGTTACAAGAGCTTTAGTAGATGTTGCTAAAATTATGATGATTTGGATCATATCATTAATAATTTCATTAGCTACTACTTCCTCAAATTATCATTGGGAAAATATTAGACTTGGTGCTATTATTATAGAAGTTTTTGGATTTCTATGTGTTGTTGCTGGAGAAATAATTTACAATTTCAATTAAACTTAAATTGAAGAAAATTAAGATATCACTAAAAATTTAAGTTTATAAAAAGAGTGAAAATTTATTAAATTAAAATTATTTGATTGTTAGTTTCATATGAATTATTACATATATAATAATATAAAATAAATTATTGAATATTAATGGATTTAATCACTATCAACAAATCTATCATTTGCATTTTAGGAGAGTATAAAGAAAAATTAAAATATGATTTATCTAATAATGAAGGGGATATGCATTAGTAAAAATTAAAACTTAATTAGATTCAATATTATGCTCCACTTAGATTATAAAAAGAAATTTCATCTCGGTGGAGGAATATTTAAATTGTCATGGCTTCATAAATTAAAAACTGTATTTTTATTCTTTTATATTTTAGTTTCCCTCCGTTGTAATTTGGATATATGACATCTCTGAATGTATACATTTGAATTATTATAGCTGAGAAATTGGACAAATTATTAGAAAATTACAACATCTTAAAATAAAACATTTCTTAAACCAAAACTTCCTAACCAAAAANTACATCTGCAATTTTATCAAGAATAATGTTAAAACGAATTTATACAAAGAAAGAAATCTAAGGATGTTTATTAGTATTATTTGGAGTGGCAATTGTAGGAACAAGCGGATTTATATTTCCTGAAGAATAAAAGTAATAGGTAATTTCAATGTTTAATTTAGGATTTAAAAAAATAAGTGGTTTCAATATTCTTAATGTTATTCTCAATTTTCCTATATGGATTTTAATATACAATTGAAGAAAAGTTTTATAAAACATATTTTATTCATCCATTAGAGCTTATAGGATATGAAGGAATGTGGGGTTTAATTATTTACACATTTATATGCATATCTTTAACTTTTACATAGTGTCCTGACTTTCTTTATAATGTTTGCATTCCACACAATGGATTATTTTATTTCGAAAGAGCTGATTATTATTTTCAACAATTTTAATAAAGTGGTCTGCTTTAATTTGCTATTATTTTTGGAATTCTATCAATTTCTATCTACAATACTATGTGTTAAACAGTTACAAAATATTTATCTTGTGTTACAAGAGCTTTAGTAGATGTTGCTAAAATTATGATGATTTGGATCATATCATTAATAATTTCATTAGCTACTACTTCCTCAAATTATCATTGGGAAAATATTAGACTTGGTGCTATTATTATAGAAGTTTTTGGATTTCTATGTGTTGTTGCTGGAGAAATAATTTACAATTTCAATTAAACTTAAATTGAAGAAAATTAAGATATCACTAAAAATTTAAGTTTATAAAAAGAGTGAAAATTTATTAAATTAAAATTATTTGATTGTTAGTTTCATATGAATTATTACATATATAATAATATAAAATAAATTATTGAATATTAATGGATTTAATCACTATCAACAAATCTATCATTTGCATTTTAGGAGAGTATAAAGAAAAATTAAAATATGATTTATCTAATAATGAAGGGGATATGCATTAGTAAAAATTAAAACTTAATTAGATTCAATATTATGCTCCACTTAGATTATAAAAAGAAATTTCATCTCGGTGGAGGAATATTTAAATTGTCAT
Organism: Paramecium sonneborni; assembly: GCA_905182985.1. NCBI lineage: Eukaryota > Ciliophora > Oligohymenophorea > Peniculida > Parameciidae > Paramecium > Paramecium sonneborni. The sequence goes on from CAJJDN010000005.1 coordinate 297,082, forward strand.
GGCTTCATAAATTAAAAACTGTATTTTTATTCTTTTATATTTTAGTTTCCCTCCGTTGTAATTTGGATATATGACATCTCTGAATGTATACATTTGAATTATTATAGCTGAGAAATTGGACAAATTATTAGAAAATTACAACATCTTAAAATAAAACATTTCTTAAACCAAAACTTCCTAACCAAAAATAATTATTATAATAACAGGTAAAAATGTAGGAGGACTCGATTTCAATTATTTAAAGAAGGAAATTGATTTAAGAAAAGTTTTTGCCTTTGAATTTGATAATATTGTACAATAATTGAGAAGGTATTTTAAATCTAATAATTTTAATTTAGAATTAAAAAAATGTTTGTAGATGATTCGAACACTTTCTATTCAGAATTATTTAATAAATATAAATCTGAAACTAGTAAATTATAAAAGAGTGATTTAAGCGATTAAAAGCTCATTTTTGAAATTAAAAAAACACTAATTAGTGAAATTGAAAACAACTAAAAAAAGACACAGAAACATTTGTAAACATCTTATGAAATTGTTACTCAATTAGCAGCTAAAAGGAAAGAAATTTTAAATTTTACTGATGATAATTCTTTTTATACTTCTTATGAATTAATTTAATAAGCAGAAGAATATAGAGAAGTACTATCATGTTTCAAAATAATAGATTGCAGATTAATTAAGATTTAAATTATTTAGAAATTTAGAACATCAAGATGTAATTTAAGAATTTGAAATTCATTTAAAAACTTTTAAAAATTTGATATTCTACAAATTATTTGAAATACAAGAATATTTATGGAGAGTTAAAATTTTTGTGGCTATCATAAAATTTATAGAATCCAAAATAATGATCACTAATTATACTGTTATTTATAACTATTTTTAAGTATAACTTTATCTATTATAAAAGACTACTTTATTAAGCTACATCAAACTTAAGCAAATAAAGGAAATGTACCAAGATTTTTCAATTTAATAGTTTGATTTTCTTATATCTAAATAAGAGCCTGAATTTTTAGGAAGACCATATTATTAAATTAAAAAAAAGAGAATGAACAACCTATAGATCTAAAATCGGATGAAAAATTATTTTATTATTAACATATAATCAAATATAGAAAAAATGAAATAAATTTAGTTCCTAATGTGTCATTTATTTGGAAATAATATATAGAGAATAGTTAGATTTAGATTTAAAATAATTATGCAAATGTATATTTTAAATATTTACAAATAATTATTACTCGACAATTTGACTTAAAATCCTAAATCGTTGACTAATTAATTTATTTGGTTTAATCGATGAATATAAAAATATATTATAGCTTGAAGCCTAATCGGCAGAACTTAAAAAATAAATATAATTATAGAGCGAAATACTAATTTATGAATAAGATATAATTTAGGAAATTAAGAGTTTGGCAGAACAATTAGATCAAAAATTAAATATTTTAATTCCTGCAAATAAATTTATAACTATTTCTAAATTAGAATCTGATGAATAAAACATTAATTTAAAAGTAGACTTGAATATTAATCATTAAATTTTAGCTATGTTTGAAACTAGTGTAATTATTAGTAAGAATCACTAAATAGAATTTATTGCTACAAATCATATCACAATTAAAACAATTAAAACTATAGAAAAACCAGTTCAAGTTTAACTTTATGGAAAATATTTGTAATTTAATTTTTAATATATAGGGATAAACTTTAAATAAAAATAATTGCATAAGATGTAGAGCTATTTTCAAACAAATTTAGAGTAGGATTGCTATCCAAATATAAAAGGGATCCCCCTATAATAACATTTAAATAAGATTTTGCATATATAAATGAAGTAAATGAAATTTAGGTAGAATTAAGTTATCAAACTGATTTGTAATTATTAAATTATGATTAAAATAAGAATAGTCTTCTCAAATTTAAAGAAAATAATAATAATATTATAAATAATAGATAATTTACTTTATTAATAAAAGATAGTAATATTCATGCTAGAGTTGTTGGATTCAAGATTCAAGATGAAGAATACTTCAAGAAAATAAAATTTATCTTTCCATTTACTTACTATAGAAAAATTAAATAATTGGGTAGTGTTTTTTAAAATGCATAAAATACTTTGAGTGATTTTAGTAAATGTGCAATTTAATTAGAATTGTAAGATATTGATTATATATAAACAGAATTTGAACCATTTGTTGATCTTGAATTTTATAATAAAAATAAGTTGAATGTTATTTTTATGACTAGAGTTTAAACAAATTATACTAATTTTGGTTAATTTAGAATCAAATATAAAAGAAATTAGATGAACTATGAGGCTTTTATTAATTTAAACAATGTTACCGTTGTATCTTATTTATAAAATGTGGAAATAATATCTCCATCTACATGTATTGCATAGAAAACTTTTGAAATTGTTGTAAAACTAAAGACAAGAGAACCATAAAATTATTTTATTTAGTTAAAAGATTAAGATATTATGGGCAAGATCAAATAAATGAAATATCTTGAAGATGAAGCTTGCTTTACATATTTATTATTTCCAATTGAATTAGGGAAATTTAATCT
>CAJJDN010000005.1:300098-365257 GCA_905182985.1 Paramecium sonneborni
GTATAAAAGGGATCCCCCTATAATAACATTTAAATAAGATTTTGCATATATAAATGAAGTAAATGAAATTTAGGTAGAATTAAGTTATCAAACTGATTTGTAATTATTAAATTATGATTAAAATAAGAATAGTCTTCTCAAATTTAAAGAAAATAATAATAATATTATAAATAATAGATAATTTACTTTATTAATAAAAGATAGTAATATTCATGCTAGAGTTGTTGGATTCAAGATTCAAGATGAAGAATACTTCAAGAAAATAAAATTTATCTTTCCATTTACTTACTATAGAAAAATTAAATAATTGGGTAGTGTTTTTTAAAATGCATAAAATACTTTGAGTGATTTTAGTAAATGTGCAATTTAATTAGAATTGTAAGATATTGATTATATATAAACAGAATTTGAACCATTTGTTGATCTTGAATTTTATAATAAAAATAAGTTGAATGTTATTTTTATGACTAGAGTTTAAACAAATTATACTAATTTTGGTTAATTTAGAATCAAATATAAAAGAAATTAGATGAACTATGAGGCTTTTATTAATTTAAACAATGTTACCGTTGTATCTTATTTATAAAATGTGGAAATAATATCTCCATCTACATGTATTGCATAGAAAACTTTTGAAATTGTTGTAAAACTAAAGACAAGAGAACCATAAAATTATTTTATTTAGTTAAAAGATTAAGATATTATGGGCAAGATCAAATAAATGAAATATCTTGAAGATGAAGCTTGCTTTACATATTTATTATTTCCAATTGAATTAGGGAAATTTAATCTGCCTGGAATATAAATTGAAATTAGATACTCTAATAATCCAAGTCTATTAGTTTTTGATTCTTCAGGAATGAAATCCATATTAATATTACCTTGAAATTATGAATGAATAAATTATTTCAGTATTTTAGTCTACGTTTATTAGTTTGTTTAATATATCAACCATTTTCTTTTTTTTTAAGTTATTTATTATATTTGATGGGTTGTACAAATACAAAGAGTAGAAAGTAGTCAAGCACTATTTTATCATTTATTAAAAAGCCTAAAAACTCAAAATATTTGGCATTCAGAAACTAATATAAAGATGGAATACCTCAATTGTAAAATGTAAAATTTTTAGTAATTATAGATTTCCGTTAGTACTATACTTTAAAGAAGAATTAAATATGCTACTAAAACAATATGAAGTAGAGAGAAATATTAATTATATATTTTATCTGATTATACTAGTAAAATTTGTATATATTTACAATTATTCTTCTTTAAAGTTACTTTTTCATTATAGCTACTACTTATTATAAGTCAGAAGAGGTTAATCGTATCATAAAAAGAATAAACTATCAAAGTAGTTGGAAAGAATAAAAATTTCATTAAGAATCTGAAAGAATCTGCTCTATTAGATTTATCTTTTCTTGAAAAAAATATAAATTTTTTTTTTTTAAGTTTGAATGGTGTACTAAAGAAATTCATGAATAAATTATGAAGCCATTAGTTGTTATTATTAATAATTATTTTATATCCATATTGTATAATGGTTACAGTATATTTTAGAAAAAATAAGCCTTGAGTTTTTTTATTTATCGGAAATTGATTAAATATACAAGTTGATTGGCTATTTAAAGGGATAAATCTTGTATGTTTTGTTTCTTGTTTGTAAATTGATATTAATGTTATTATTAAGTATATAGTTAATTTAGCTTTAACAATTTAATCTTCTGGTTTATGATGGAAATAACTTAAAGGCTAATCGAACATTACTTAGACTTAATGACTTCATCTCCGAAAATTCAGTTAGGAGAATCACTATTTTAAAGCGCTATTTTATTATAACTTATTTTGAGACTCCATTTCATATTTCCATCAGATGGATGGAATATATGGAAATATGAAGATTATAAACTGCATGTTCCTTATGTCATGTTGTCAGTTTTATATTAAGAAATATCAGATGCACTTAAAATACTTCTCATATTATTTAATGTTACAATCTTCATTCTCAGCTTTTTTAAATTTCAATTTGTTTTCTATTACAATAACCTTTTATGGACTATATTTTATATACCTTAAGTAGCAATGCTTTCAAGTTCATCAGAAAATATTGGAATTTCAATTTTTGGAATCCTATTTCTTTTTTTTATTCTAGTATTTAATCTCTATTTTAATCGTTCCACTAAATTTATTCATAGTAATCCATTTGTTAGAAAATTTACTTAATTAACAATAATTAGTGCTGCTTTAGATACTATTTGTTATATAGATTTTGAATTTCACATTTTATAATTGATTTTATTACATATCTAAGGAATAGTCCTTTGCTTAGACATTATTATATTTAAACCTTATAAATTCTAATTGAATAAAATAGTATTTTAGTATAACTTTCTATTTTACGCTTTGGTTATAATTCATACAATATTACTATTTAACAAATCAGAAGAAAATATGTTTTATTTTTCTATTTTAATTGGAACTTTAGCATATGCTCTTTCATTTTAACTTTATGATAGAAATACAGATATGGATTCATCTAATTAATTTACAATTTTAATTTAGTGTTAAGAATTTTATTAATCGTAGGATATTTAATAGTATATAAATTTAAAATATCATAAAACTAATTGTAAATTGTAATAAAAAGATTAGAGTAAAAATGAAATATTAATTTATTATTTAGAATATAATATTTCAATTAACAAAAAGTAGAAAATAGATTATGAAATCTTAGAATTAGCTTTAATTCACTTTTTATGTATTCATAAAGCTCCATTAACAGCCCTTTGTAGATTAATATAATATTATAATATCCCTTAAGATCATTCCTTGTTCTTTCAGATTACATTTCCAAGTTAGCATAAATAATTATGGAATTCTGTTAGAAAAGTTTAAGAAGGAATAAATCAACTTTTAAAGGCAGGATAATATTTAGATCATCGTATTTTATCTACAAAAGATATATATGAGGCAGTGAAAATAAGAGAAATATCAATGCCTTTGATTTTGAGCACTCTAGATTATAAAATAAACTATTGGAAATAATTAATATCTTTGATAACAAATTTAAAGAAGCTTTTTTAGACAACATGTTTAATGAGTTAAAAATTAATCGAATGTAAATTGCTACTTTAAAAGTTATTTAATTGCAGTAATATAGAATAAATTGAAGAACCAAGAACAATATTAGAAGTTTTAATTCTAATAATTTATTATGCAATAATTATAAATGATCATGAATAAGCAGTAAAAATGTAAAAAGTAATGAATGACATTTTAAGATCAGAAACTCTAACTGAAGGAAAATTACTTAATGGTAATATTATTGAAAACAAAATTTGTTTGCTTTACACTAGTATTGTTAAATCATAAGGATCTATAATTAAATTAAATGCATAATAAATTGCTTAATTTTGGGGATATGAAAATGAAATGGATTTCAGAGATATTAAACATATAAATTAATTAATGCCAGATTTTTTAGCATCAGTTCATGATTAATATTTAGAAAGATTTAAGAAATTAGGACATAGTATTTTATTCGGTAAAAGTAGAACAATTTTTTTGAAAGGAAAAAGTAACTTCTTCATTCCTGCAGATATTACTATTGATAATTTCTTTATCAGTTATGATGATTATGTTATTACAGCTGCATTTTCAAAAACAAAAGAGAAATGTCTTTTTATGTTGTTTGATCATAAAGGCAGAATATTAGGAGTTAATAATCTAATGTTCAAATTAATGTAATCAATAGATAAAACAATTACTTTAGATCATCTTACATCTGGATATGTTTTTCAATTAATTCCTAAAATATTTAATTTAATCAATGCATATCGAAATTCTGAAGATGAAGCTAATTAAGATGATAAAATTATTTTAAAAATTGGAAATCCTATAAAATAACAGTTCTCTAAATTAATGTAAAGTTCAAAAGCAAAAAATAAACATTAAATGTTTTATGCAGGTTTATGGACAACATTTGACACACCAGAACATTTTTAAATGAACTAAAATTAAAAATCAAATTTAAATCTAAATTTACTTGATTCTGAAAAACCTAATTGTGATCTTTTTGACGAAGTATATTAATAAAAGATGCAACTATATATAGATTAAAATGTTTAAACTACAAATTTCTAAATTAAATGTTACTTAGAATACTTAATACTTGGATACTAAAAGTCAATTCCATTATTTACTTTAGAAATAAATGATATTATTTCTGTATTTGATTAAGAAAATGGAGATACATTCTCATAAAATAGCATGCATAATGTTGAATTATCAGATCTAAACAAATCAAGTCATTTAATGTTAAGTTCAATTTAGGATGAAAGTTTTTAAAAAATAAAAATAGATGAAAATGATAAATAATAATAATATCCAGAAATATCTTTAATGAGAGGAAGATATGATTAATCTTTTTTTGATCAACTATAAGAATCTTCTAGATAAATTTTAGCTCCATTTTCATAAAGAGCAACTTTTAATTTAATCAAACATAAAAGTATGAATGATGATTCTAAATACTTAGAAGATGAATTTAAAATTATCAAATTATAATAAGAAATAGGATATGAAAATTAAAATTTTTAATTATAATACACAAAAAATAAAACTGTCCTTGATAAATTATAAGAACAATAATCATCTAATAATAATAATGAATAATAATTAGATTAAAAAAATGAAATTTAAGCTGTTAACTCTGGTGGCTCTATTGCAAGAAGATCAAAAAATCACCATTATGAATTATTAAAATTGAAATCTAGAAATTAAGCAAGACCCATATAATTAAGTTTTATTATTTTATTAGATGTATGTATTATTTTAAGCATAATCATATTTAACATTCTAAATGTGATATTTATAAATAAGCAAAGAGATAATGGTAACCGTTAGTTACTTGAAATGTAAGCCCCATATATTTTTAATGGATTTTATTGTGAAATAACTTCTTTTGATATACTTTATAAATTATCTAAAGTAGATGGAATTCAAATAAGTTAAAATTTATTAAACTCTATTGAATAAAGATTTAAAAAGTTTAATTATTTGCAAAATATGTCAGAATTTCAAACTGTATTTCACTAAATTGAATAATAAGAGAATTTTTTAACTTCCAATATTACATTACATTATATTGATTAAGCTGATGAATTAAATTCATCTTATACTTTTTATTATTCAAAACTTACTATTTATTTCAGACAATTGATTGAATATTATTAAGATTATGACTTTAATAATTTTAATGATCACTTTTTTTAACAATCTCTTTTTCAAGTATTAAATTTAGAAAATAGCACATAATTGTTTAGATTATTAATTAGATCATTAATAGACAAATTCTATGTTGAATTAGATTTAAATGATGAATTTATTTTAAATTTATTTATCATTTAAACTATTCTGTAATTCTGCCTTTTTATCTTATAATTTTGGTTTCTTTTTGATTTATTAAAAACTCATGTGAAAATTCTAAATCTTAATTGTAGATTATACGAAAAAGACATTTATGTTACAATTTAGAAACTCTAAAGTGTGAGAGAAATTTTAAATGATAAATATTCAATAAATTGGAAGAAGGCAGATTATGTACACATTATATATTAACCTTTGAATAAAGAGTAATAAATTAATACAACAAATACTAAACAAAACAAGACAACCCTTCTATCTTCAAGAATATAGTAATCAACTTTTAACATGTGTTCGATTTCAGCATTTTTGTTTACTTTATTATTAATTATTCTGATAGTCAATATAGGAGGTTTCCTATTTAATTCTCAAAAATAAAAATAACTCATGCCATCTTATAAATTAGGTGCTGAATTTCTTCATTTCACAATTTAAGTTGATTCTATTATTAGTAATGCAATTAGAATCAAAAGCTAAAATATACTTTTAAGTTAGAACTCTTTAACTGAATCTATATCCTAAAAAACATTACAATCATCTTAAAACTATTTCAAACAAGATCGCTATCAAAATCTAACAAATTTTTATTATTTGGTAGATTCATTTAAACATAGCTAAATTCAAATCATACAAAATTTAATCAATAATCCTAATATTGATTCAAAAAATGCTGACATTTTAAATTAATTATTTTTTTAAGATATTTGCTAGCTCTTTTGCCCTAATTCACCTGATATAAAGGATAATTGTACTTATCTATATAATAAAGGAATAATAGGAATATATACAAAAATTTTAAATTATATTGTCAGCTTCTATAATATTGAATTAGAAAATAAAGAACTTGATGCAGATTTCTAAAATACTCTAAATATACTCAATTCAGCTGATTTCAATTAAATGTTTGGTAGACATTTTACTAATGCTAAATTGGCTTTCAATTAATTTGCTTAAGAAAATTTAAAATTAGCATTTGGTTAAATTGAAGATAATTTTAATGATACTTTGATTTATTTTCTAATAACTGGGTATTTAACATTAATAGCAATTGGATTAGCTTTAACATATTTTGTTAAAGTTCAATAAAATTAAATTAACTTGATTAGATTATCCTTAACCATCCTACCAGTGGAATTAATTGATTAATAAGCTATAAATATTCTTCGTTAATTATGAAAGCAAAATTAAAAACTATTAATAAATATATATAAAATAAAATAAAAATAATATTTTTTTCTTGATTTCAAGAATTTCTTTCATTATCAAAATTAAAACAAAATAGAAAATATTTGAAATACAAATTTTAGATCATCCTATTTCTGATAAAAGGTCATTTTAAAAATTTATAATATAATCTAAATAATAATAAAATTTATTCATTCCATAATAATTATATTAAATTTATTTTATGAGAATTAAACTGTAATTTAATTATATAGAATTAGAAAATTTCAGAGAAAATTAACTCTAATTAAAAATGATTTTCCAGATTGTATTTTAATGAATAATAAAAAATCTGTGGTTACACAATCTGTAAAGTTTTGGTATAAATAAATAACAGATTACATACTGAGAAATACAATAAACTGTGGTTACTAATTAGATCAATAAAAATTTTTTCTAATTCATTATTATATAATAATTCTATACTAATATAATTATGTCGTATAATTTCAATTATTAAAAAGTTTGTTAAAAAGATTTAAATGGCTTTATATATGACTTATCAACTCATAGAACTAATTTAATTTTTTTATACATATTAATTTTCTTATTGTTGTAAAAAGAGAGGGTGAGTTAAAGTTTGCTTTTAAGCTTTGAAATTATGTGATGGATATTTAATATAAAACTTATTATGATGTAACATAGTTTAAATTTCTGTAAAAATGACTAGAAGTATTTATCATAATCTATTTTTTAAGAATCATTTGTATTCTCTTAACAATTTTAGCCTTAAAGCAATATTGATCACAAATAAAGATAGATTTTAACTAACTTAAAAATTAAGGTATATTTTTTAAAATGAAAGAAGAATATAATTAAAGCAATATTCACAAATCCTTTAAGTATAGAACTTACAGTAATACAAAAGTTTGAAGGAATATTTTATTTTCATAAATGAATCTGAAAAAAAAAAACAATAACTTTCATTTAGTTTCTAAAGATTCGAGATCTTTTATTTCCATATTTATTCTTCTTCTGGTTAGAATTGTGCTATTAGAGATCTTAATTCTTAATGAATATGTATACATTCTATAGTTTTTGATGAGGTCGATAGAATTTGTACATTTTAGTTTCGACGAGAAGAAATAGTTGATTTGATGTAGATTAAGTTGATTTTATCGTCTTTTTTAGAGATTACTCCTTCCTATTGCTGCAAGTGCATCCCATTAAATTTTTAATAAGAAAATATCTTAACAAAGAATTAGAAATTTTAATTAAAAATTTATAATCATAAATTTTAGATATTGAAGGTTTCTAAAATACATAATGTACTCAGAACTATTCTTTATTAATATATAATTATTAAAATTAGTATAATCATTACAAAAAATTATGAATAATTAAGTGCAAGGGAATAACAACTAGGCATAATAAGCTAATCAAGGTTAATAATAAGGAGGATTTGGTTTTTTCAGAATAATTCTTACCATTATAGGTATAAATTATATGGTTTCATTTTTCTAATAAAGTCCTCGAGTTGATACTTATTTCAACATTCTAAATTCAAATGATCTATTTAACTTAACAATTACAAACAATGTAACTAATTGGACTTTTGAAGAGTTAGATTTATTTTATAGTAAAGACACAATAATTGTGAAAAACATTACTTTGACAGGAGAAGAAGTATAAATATATATTATTCAAAGCTACTTAAAAATCCTTATTTCAAAATAGAATTAGGAAACAGCAACTTTAATATTGAATCAGGCTTTGCATTAACAAAACTAATGAAAGTGTAATAAAATGAAAAAAAGAATTTATTATTTGATAAGCATGATGAGTATATGATAAAGAAATCTGAAGAAAATTTGACTAATTCAAAATATGAATGGCATACAAAAAATAAATAATATATATTATTTGTGCATGATTCAAATTCATATCCAAAAAATTAAATTCCACCATAAATTAAATGTAAAATAAATTGAATTATAAATTTAGATAGATTTTAAAGAACATAAGAAGGTTTCATTTATACTCCAAATCTGGATGTTGATAACTATTTTTTAAGAAAGAAAGATCATCTTTTGATTTAAACAAATGAGACATATGAAATTCCAATAGAATTTAATTGTTATAATTCATGGAAATATTATATGATTGATTCTTTGAAATAAGCAGGAAAATTTTATGAAAATTTAGGAATGGAAATATATGATGAAATAGCAGAAGATAATACTAAGGAGATGCTTTTTGAAACTAATTTTTATTTAGTTGCTGTAACAATGATAGTTAGTTTATTACATACAGTGTTTTCAACATTAGCTATAAAGAATGACTTTTAATATTGGAAGAATTTGAATTCTTAAGAAGGAATATCAATAAGAGCTTTATATACAAATTTTGTATTTGATGTTATCATTACTTTATACTTATTAGATAATGAAACTTCTTATCTCATAATAATTTAATAATTTGTTGAATTAGGATTGATGGTATGGAAAATCACAAAAACAACCAAATTCAAAAAAATTAATGTATTTCCTTATGTATAATTCTTGCATTAATAATCCTATGAATCGAAAACTTAATAATATGATTAGAAAGCAGCTAATTTCTTGTATAAATTGTCAATACCTTTATTTGGTGGCTACATTATTTATGCTTTGATTTACTAAGAACATAAAGGAATATATTCCTTTATAATAGAGAGCTTAGTAGAATTTATCTATTTATTTGGTTTTATTAATATGACTCCTTAGTTATTTATTAATTATAAACTTAAATCTGTAGCTCATTTACCATGGAGAACAATGATATATAAGTTTTTGAACACTATAATTGATGATTTATTTGCATTCATAATAACAATGCCATGGTTAAAGAGATTAAGTTGTTTTAGAGATGATATAATATTTCTTATATATATATATCAAAGAAGGATATATAAAGTAGATCCAAATAGATTAGTAATTATTTTAAATAATATATTTAGGATGCTGGATATTCTTAGGATATAAATACTTAATAAGAAGTAACAGAAAATAAAGAAAAAAAGGATTGATAATAAATATTATTTCTTTGTACATTATTTTGATTTATAAATAAGTTCTGATTAATCTTTTGTTGATTTTTAAAGTAAATTATTTTGTGTTTAATAAAACTTATGGAAAGATTATAATAAACAAAATTGTAATTAATTTTATTTTTAACAATCAAATGTCTAGCTACCCATAAGTAGGGTTATTTGATAGCCATTCAACTACTTTGGATTCTCTTTCTAATGATGTTCATCTTATTTAATAAACACTCCAAGGATGGACTTCCATTTTCAGTTAACTTATGGAGATTAGCATTGAAACACATAAACAAAATCAATCCAACGTAAAATTGAATTATTTAAATATAGAGTGCCTTGCTTTAATAATTGATGAATTAATTACATAAAAGATCCAGATGTTCTTAACCAAAAGACTAAATTAAGTTGTCTCCAATCAGACCAACTAAAACTGAACCAGATGAAATCCTAAAACCAGAAAATTTTTCAAGAATCTTTAATAATCCTAAGAAGGTATATCAAACTGGTAAGTATAAAGATTTCGATCATGTAATTGTAAGGGACACCATTTGATTCCGCTTTTGAAAGTATCAATAAAGAATTAGAAGAACCAACAAGGGATGATTAATACCTTTCTGTTCCTAAGAATATATAGTTATCTAATGATAAAAATAAACAAAAAAAGAATCAATAAATAGATCTTCATCCACAAAGTGCTAAAAACACATATGAAAATAAACAATTTGCTTTTAATAAACCCACTCGCTTATAAGATGTTAAAGCTAATAAAGAGAATAACTTAAATTAATATCCTATAAATAGACCAGAATCTAAACGTAATTTAGATTGTCCTTAATTATTAACTGTTCATGAAGAGAATCAATCATCAATGATGATACCAATTGATAATAATAATTTTAAATGTAAGATCTATTCAAATTTAATAGATTCTATAACCTAATCACATAGATAATATGATTAATGTAGTACTTCAAAAACTTCATAAAATAGTTAAAGACCACTTAATTATTTTTAATAATAATAACAATTATAATCAGAAAATAACAGATCTTCATCAAAATCATGTTATGGACCTAATCATAATATCTAATAATAGATTCTCACAAACAATGTCAATATTATTAATTAATAATAACATATTCAATAATAGTCTGTAACTTAATGTGCATCAAGCACAAAAAATGCGAAACAGCTTCCCATTTAGAATAATAACATTCCTGTTAAATAGTAGTCTATAGATTTGGTTAATTAAGTAAGATATTCACTTTATATTAAGATATCAAGTTAAAGAGCTAAAAGCTATAGTGAATAAAATTGTAAAAAATAATTAAGTAAACGTTGTTTAGATATTGAATTACTTGATAAATAATATGAAACTAGTTAGGAACTGATATGGAAAGCTTAGAAAAGCAAAAAGTGATAAATAAAATTATATATATTTTTAATTATGGTTTACAAATTTGAAGCTGTACCTTGGGGATTAAAGACTGTTTGGTATTTTTATGAACTCAAAGATTCTGTCCCATAAATTATTACCATTGTTAATAAGAAGAAATTTGATGCAATAATTATGCCAATTTTCCCATCAAATATTTAAAGGGAAGGAAATATTAATGATTTTATTAATCATTCATATTTAAAATCAGAATTAGAAGTTAAATCAGATGACATCTAAAAGCTACATTTTTTAATTTCCAATCATAACCTTAGTGATGATAATAAAGAAAAGAGAAAAATAAATAGAGAGATGTTAAAATAGGAAATTTAATTTGCTGCTTATTTAGGAGTACCATCAATTATATTAAATTCAAATTGTGATCCTATAAAACTAGCCAAATTTATAAGAAAAGTATAATTTCTTATAATTTTTAGATGTCAAATAAATATTTTATTGACTTGAATACTTTTGTTTTGGATGTTGATATTATAAAAGATTGGAATAAATATAATTAAATTCGATAAGAGTTATAATTTAATCTTCCAATACTTCTTAGATTAAAGAAAGAAATGACAACTAAGGTAATTGTTATTATTATTTATATATAGAATGAATAAAGAAAATGGCTCTCTGAAAATATTAGATTTGTACATTTAAATCAAGAACATTTTTCAATGAATGATTAAGGAGCACCAAAATTAGAAGATGCTCAAAACTAATTTTTGACTTCTTATTTTCCATTTGAAAATTATATATCAATATCAGCTAAATCTCCATAAATAGATTTAGCTGATTATCGATAATATTTGATTCATCTTTTTAAAAATTAATAACCTCTATCAGATTAAGCTAATTTGGCATCAGAATTCTTTGATGAATTACAAATTCCTTTATAACCTTATAAGGATAATTTAAATTCAGGAACTTATGAAGTTTTTGAATAGGATAAAATAAAATATGATTTATATGAAGATGCTTGTAGAAAATATTTGAAAAATGTAAAAAAAACAGAAATTAATATTTTAATGGCAGGAGCTGGAAGAGGTGGAATTTTAGAAAGAGTAATTTTTGCAGCTTAAGGTGCAAAATGTAAAATAAAAATAGTTGCTCTTGAAAAAAATCCATATGCATATATGACTTTAGTATTTTAAAAAAAAAGATAAAAATAATGGAAGGATGTAGAAATAATTTTAAATGATTTAAAAACATGGTAAACAGAATTGAAATTTGATTTAATTGTATCTGAATTATTAGGCAGTTTTGGAGATAATGAATTATCACCTGAATGTTTATTGTGGGCTTAAAAGTTTTTATAACCAGATGCAATTAGTATTCCAAGTGATTCTGTATCTTATTGTGTTCCAGTAAGTTGTCCTTAATTACATACAAAAGTTAAAAAAAGTTATGGATATGATTTTAGTTATGTAGTTCACTTTTAAAAATATTACACTATACATGATATTTAAAAATGTATGTAATTTAAACATCCAGATTTTAATAATGAAAATAAATTAGCATAAGAATAAGTATAATAACATTAACTATCTGTAGAATTTATTATTTGAGTTTAAACAAGATTTATTGATACATGGAATGGCTGGTTATTTTACATCTAAACTTTATGAAGAAATAGAACTTAGTACACATCCAAATAATAGTACTCCAGATATGTTTTCTTGGTTTCCTATTTATTTTCCTTTTGAAGTATTTAATGTTAATTATTATTATTCAGAAACCTGTAAATATATTAAAAAAACAAAAATTGAAATTTACAATAAAGAGAGTAAACAATGAAGCAGGAGTTTGGTATGAATGGTTTAATACAGTATTAAATGAAGATGATTAAATATTAGATGGAAGTAGAATTCATAATGAAAATGGTAAAAAATAAATAATTGAAATAAAGTGATTTTATTTTTAAAATTGTGTATATTTGATAATAAAAAATACCATTTTTTTAAAGGATATTGAAGAGTAATTTTATTTTGCTGATAATCTGATTAAAATTATAATGGCTAAGAAAATGATGAGTCAACCTGGTTTAGTTGAAGAATTTATAAAAATAGTAGATAGTTTTGGTGGAGAGGATTGTAGAAATTGGGCACATGTAGCTAGAATTTTATTTAATGCTTGCTAATTTCAAGTAAAATCTCCTTAAAAATTGAAACGAATTTATGAGTCTTTTAAAAAACCTAAATAAGAATTATCTAATATTTAATTTTCAAAGTTATTAGAAATAGATATAAAAAGCCGTGGCAATCATGTAACAGCTACTAAAGATTTTTTTAATTAAACTGGTGTTAGAATGTCTTAATGTAGATTTAAAGAACATGCTGTATTAGGTATTAGAAATAGTCTAAAGGTGTTAGTAAAAATATTAGGGATTTAAAAGAAAGCTATTTAAACAGTTTTGAGTAGATTTTCATATACATCTATTTAAATAATGTTTAGAGCAGCAGATTGTAAATATTAGGATGTTCTAATATAAGAAATAAAATAATATGCCTTATTGTTTGAATAAGCTTATTTGATTTATGCAGAAAATCATCATAAAAGTCAACCTGAATTATTTGATCTTTTAAAACCAATAATGAATCGAAGATAATTTAGAAGATGTTTATTTTACTTATTTTTTGTAGATGAATTAAAATCAATATCTTTAAAATAAACTATAGATGATAATGATTTAAAGAATCATCCTTTATTATAAAAGACAATAGAATTGAATAAAAAATTACCATTTTATTAAAGAGTAGTGAATTTATGTGATAGAGAAGAGAAATATAACATGTATTGTACTTATAATAATAATATTGATAATGAATTTTGTAAGATATATTTAAATGAATGTGAATTAAAGAAAAAGAAAAGTTAAAAAGCCAGAAAATAGAATGAAAATCTACGTACAGTAAGAGGAAAGATACATCAGCCAGGTGATTAATTATTTAGAGGATGGAAAACAGTAGTATTTGAAGCAGATGAAGATATAATATAAAATGATGGAAGAGATTAAATGTAAAATGAATTGAAAAGAAAGAAAATGCAAGAATTATATGAAATAGCTTTTGGAGATGATAATAATAATAATAATAATAATTATTGATAAAACAATAATTTAAATAAATAAATATGCCTGTCCCAAATAGTTCATATCCTATTCCTTTGAGAACAGTCCTTAAAATAGCACCTGTATGCATGGTACTTACAACTCTGGGTACATTATTACCAGTGTGTTTATATGATATTTTGTATCATTCACATGAGAGAATTGACAAATTCTTTTGGAGATCAAGCAGATTTGAAAGATTTATTAGATGTAGAGATATGAAATTGCGTACATTTTGGTATGAAGCAATGGAATGGTAACCAACTGGTAGAGAAAGCTTTATTAAGACTAGACCGTAAGTAGCAGATCCTTGAGAAATATATAAATAAATAAATAAATAAAAATTATTATGTTCATTATGTGTGTAATTTCTCATTTGCTCTAGTTTTAAACCCATTGAAATCCCACTTTGTTTCAACTCTCTCTGCTTATTCAATATGTACACCTTATTCATCTACATAACCTAATTAAATCATATCATGTGCTCTACAATCTCTGCAAAATAATACCTATCATTAATCTTTCATTTACTTTAAAACATTCTCTTATTACTTATTTAGCTTAATCAAGAGTGCAATTTTCATTCCAATAATTACTAATTATTGCTTTACAGAAATAACTTGCAAAACCAGTTGTCACAAAATTTGATTCCAAGTATGTACCATAAATATCTACTAATGCTAGATATCTCTCACCATTATGAAATCCCTAAATACTTAAAAATCTATACAGCAATCACATTCTGTAAGTATAATGGATTTATTTTGCATCTCTTTTTATATGATAATCTAGCTAAGAAATTACCATAATCTCTTGGAGATGGATGAACTCCATCATCATATTATAAAGCTGATCTATCTATTTTTGCTAATTCTTTCACCACTTATTAGAAATCAGAAAATTCTCCACTTGAAACATATAAAGTATTTTTAGACACTTGAGCAATCTTCTCTACATTTCTAAATCAATTTTCTCAATTTTTACTTAAATGCTGCCATACTTCCATAACTACATAGAGTATCAGTTCCAATTACTACTCCACCCTTGTAAACTAATGCTATTACACTACCTCCAGTCACTACTGGGGAAGTTGTATGTTATTATTAACCTGATAACTCAGAATTGAAAATCATTATAATATATATTTAAATAATTAATACTGATGTTATATAATTTTTAAGCATTATTTATATACAAATAACCTTAATTTTTATTAATATTATCATACTATGATTGATTACATTAAAAATTATTATATTTTGCTTTTATTTTATATTATGTTATATGCTATGCTATAATTTAATTATCCAATGTAATACAATAATCTTTTCAATTAGAGATATATATATATATATATATATAATTTTTGAACATTCACATTATAGAATTCAAATAAGATTTAAATGATTTTTAAGTTTCAATTAGAGAGTTCAAGTTTTCCTTAATTTTACTTGATTTATTCTGTAAACTTAATTTAGCTAGAAATTATGGATTATTTTATAAAATTTCGTCATATTCTTTTTTTAATTAATTATAATCTTCTTAATAGAATTATTGATGAGTCTCCAATAAAGACATTGCATTTTCAAGTATTTTTAATAAAGGATCTGTAGAATTTTTTTAAGGGGAATCATTTTTTTTAGTAATCATTTTTTACAGCAGGTTTTTAATAGTTTTAGTATGTACAAGTTTAGTGTCACTTAGACTTTTTTATGGAGCAAAAGAATTTGGCATTAGAGATGTATTATCTTTTAATTGAACATCTTACATATCTAAAGAATTATGATGATGATGATGAAATGTTCTATTTGATGGGGAATGTATCGCTGAACGAACTTTTGATTTACGATGCATTTTGACATATTCAATCAAATTTTTAATTTAATTATTGCGATGTTGTCTAGCATCTATTTATGAATTTTTTAAAGTTTATGAATATTTTTCTAGAAAAGTTAATTTGGAGCTTACAAATTCCAAACTTATGGATGATAACTAATCAAGCATTCCCATAATTTATTCAAATAACATCTTATATTCTTAGTCTAATTGTAAAATAGAGGTCATGTTTATAATCGTTAAGTATTTTTAATTATTTTAATTTATGGAGCACGATCCTTTAGCATAGTTATTACATCTTCTTAAATAAAAGTTAACAATAACTGAGAAATAATTCTGGGAATTGAGTAATGATGAAGGTCATTCAGCAGAATAAGAAATTACATTAGCCAAAGAATTAATGATGTTAGAAAGACATATTTAATTGATTGAATAAACTATAAAGTAAATGAAATCATTGATTTTAGATTAAAAAATCAAGATAAGACATTACAATTTGCATTTCCTATGAAATATGCTATGAATTTAATATAAAATCCTAATATCATTGAAGAATACAAAGAATTTAATGTAATTGATGTTTCAGAAGAATTCGAGAAAATTGTAATTATCTTCTAATTATAAATTTAGAATATTAATACCATCACAGAGGAATAAGTTAAAGGTTATTTGATTATGAAATTTGATGATACAGCTAGTTAAAAGAGTGATGCTTGGGAAGATGATTTAGGAGAAGTAGTTGAAGTTGATAATCAAGAATTAGAAGCCCTTGAAAAAGAAGTTGATTAATAAGAGGAAAAAATTATTGAAGAAGAAGAATAAATTATTAAATAATAACCTGAATTAGTAGAATAAATTGAAGACAATCATATCGATCCTACTTGGAAAATAGATGAATCAAAAGCTTAATTAAAAATACATAATAAAGTTATTTGTACTTTTGCATAGAATCCTATAGCAAAAGATATGATTGCAAGTGGTTCTGAAGATGATTAATTTAAAATTATTAAACTTAGTACTTAAAAAATCATATTTGAAAAAAAATATGATGAAACAGTTGGTTTAGTTGATTTTAGTTATGATGGTAAATACGTTGCTGCTGGTATATTAACAGGAAAGATTTATATTTATTTATTAAATGATATGAGTGAAAAAGTGCTTGATGGTAGTCAGACTGAACCAAGTGTATTGAAATGGCATCCAAAAGGAAATGTTTTATTAGCAGGATTTTAAGATTCAACTTTATGGATGTGGAATGGAGTTAATGGTGAAGTAATGAGTGTATTTGCTGGTCATGAAGCAGAAATTACTTGTGGTGGTTTTACTCTTGATGGAAAATTAGTTTTAAGTGGTTCTGCTGATCAATCTTTTAGAATTTGGAAACCAAATACTTCTGAATAAATTGTTAAAATTAGTTCAGTTGCACATAAACACAATTATCATAAAGATGATGTTGTATGCTTTGTATAACATCATAAATAACCTATCATTTCCACTGGTAGTAGTGATTCAACTATTGCATTTATCAATTTTGAAGATGGAAAAGTATTTTTATTTAATAATTAGGTTATTGGTAAAACTGAACCTTTAGGAGACAGTATTGTTGAATTATGTTTTATAGGTACTAATTAACCTATCATTGTTGCTGGAGATATATCAGGTTCTATTTATATTTATAATTGGAATTCAATGAAATTAATTGAAAAATTATGCTTATGCAAAGTATTTATATAAATCTATATTAGAATGCAATTACTAAAATCTTATTTTATAACTAATAATTCCATATCTCCAGTTTAGATGGAAAGATAGTAACATTTGATGTAAGATAAATGCACAATTACAGAATTCTTTAAGCTAAATCAGGAATATATGAAATGATAGTTGAAGAAGGATGGATTTTAGTTGGATGTGAAAATGGCTTTGTCTATGTTTATTGATTTTTTTCTTTAATTCATATATATTTATATAGATATTTAAAATAAAATATCTAACATAAAATGAAACCCTAGATATCAATGAATAACTAAATTTTTTATAAAAATCATAATTATTATTAAACTATTATTGTATAAACTATTTAAAAATATGATATATTTATTTTATTAATAATATAAAAATTTAATAAATATATAATAAAAGTTTACCATCATCAAAGGTTTCATTACTTTGTTAATAAAGCTTAATAATTTTAATTCAATATTTCATTCTCTTTTCTTAATTATTCATTTTCTAATATATAACCACTTAAGCAACCTAAATGTCTTTTAATAGAGGCCTAATATTAATTAAGATTATACATTTTCATCTTATAATTACTTTAATTAGACTTTTAAAGAGTCATTTTCTAATTGAGATTTACTAATTTCAAATTTCAATTAATCAACCTATTCGTTGGACCCTTAATTAAATTTTCTAACTTTGCTTTTGAGTTCATCTATCTATTTTAATCTTTCTTAGTCTAATTAAATATTTTAAGTTTAGGCTTCAAGTATTGATTTAGTTTATTAATCTTTTTCAAACTTTAATTTACTAATTTCTTATTCTAAATCAACTATTGTTTTTTCAGCTTTTAATAATTTTCTTTTATGTTTATCACAATCACCAGTTTTTTCAAGGATGATTTCTGTTAAAATTTTTTATTCACAATCTAAACCTCTAAATTTATTTAATTCCATTAATAAAGAATTGTTTTCATTTTTTAATTATTAATTTTCTTCCATCTTATTTTTGAGTGACTAATTTAATCTTTAATTCTCCTCTATTAAAAGTGAAATTCTCTATTCCACCTTGCTAAAATCTCTATTTTAATTCTCCTTGCTATTATTTAATGACAATTGCTACATTACCAGTCTGTTAAAATTTACAAATAAAATTAATCAACGTTATGAAAAAATCCAAACTTTTATCATGATTATTTTTATTTCAATAACATGATAAAAAAATGAGAGTGTCTATTGAAGTTAATAATTCAACCATGTATCTTTAGAATTTAAGTTGATAAAATTTAAAATATATTGTCATTCACTCTCACTAGAATTATCTTCAATAAAAAACTATTAATTGAATTAATTGTCATTTGGATCCATACATTCTATACACAATAAGTTTTTTAAAAATGGGTTTTTTGTCTATTTGTAATATTTTGGAATATCATTTCGACTTGTATAAAAACCTAAAGCAGCAAATCTTGGAGAATTTTCTGCTATCTCTTCATCATGTTTATCCGATTTACCCTCATAATGAATAACAAGGTATTTAATTTTACTAGCTTCCTAGGATATCTTTAATCTTTTGATAGTTCCAACATTCCAAACAAAATTTGGATCTCTAACATCAATCTGTTATCCAACATCTATAGATGAAACTCTTAAAAATAATTAAATGATATACTGTTTCTTTTTTCTCCATTCTTTATTATTAATTTTTGCCATCTCATAAGTTTTTAATTCTTCTGGATGATGAGACTTAATAAATTCATGAATCATCTAGTCTAATAAATAGCAATATGCAAATTTAGATTTTCTCATGTTATCATTGCAAATATGACAGCCCTTGAAATAAAGCAAATATTCATGTAAACATATTTCACAAAAGGTGTGTCCGCATTTTAAAGAAACAGCTGCCACTATGTAATTTAAACAAATAGGACAAATGAAATCATTTTTATCATGTATTAGATCTTCAATATTCTAGGGACTATCATTATCTTGCTTTTCAATCTTGAGCTTATCATTTTACTTTTAGATTTTCTTCTATTATTTGTTCATTTATCACTTAAAAATTTTGCAAATATTTTAATTAAGAAATAATAATATATAAAGCTAAAAAAAATAAAAGAATAAGAGGTTTGATAGAGATGTCTAATATAGTAAGATATATAATGTAAATTAACAATTGATCTTATTCGTAAATTTGTATTTAAATATATAATTTAAAAAATAATGTAACAACCTGTCCCAACAACTACAGGAGGTTCACTTTAACCAATTTTATCAAATTAAAGAAGTCAATCTGCAAAACCTTCATTAATGACATTATAAAATCAAAGAACAATATAATCAGCAATGCAGAGAAGCCCAGTTATTCCATCTGGTCAAAGAGTCCCTTCTGGGATAGGAAGCTTTGCCTAACCAACTAATAATAGTCAACGGATTTAAAGTGGTTATACAAGAATTCAAAGTGGTTAAACTAGAGTTGGTGGTACAAGAATATAAAGTGCAGCAAAATCAACAAGAAGTATTGTTAAAGAATTGTTTCATATCGAACCTAAAGAAATTATATTTGAAGACATCAAGACTGGAATACTTTATGAACAAATATTGAATGTGTAGAATTTAGCTAAATATCCTGTCAGAATTAGAGTGTAACAACCTAAAAGTAATAATTCGTATTTAAGGAAGCTTCTAAATTTCGAGCTGACTATGATATGTAGTAAGGTATAGCAGCTGGATTAGGTCTAAAGGTCTTAGTTTTATTTAAGGAATCGGAAAGAGATATTGCAGCATTAAATTAGCATTAAAAGCCACCTCCTTTTTATAAAGATGTTATCATTATAGAATCCGATGAATTTAAAGTTGAAGTACATCTAGCTGCGTATAGAGCATGTCCTAAATTAAAATTTAATGAATTCATTGATTTTGGATTTGTTCAATAAGGAACTGAAAACACAAAATAATTAATTATATAAAATGTTGGTTTTGCAGATGCCAAAGTTTAAATAAAGAGTGATTTGTTAAATCTAAGAGCTGTACCAAATTTAATTACGATTGCTCCAGGAGAATATCAATCCATTAACATAGTATATAAGGCTAATGAGATGGGCAATTTTAGATAGACTATGGATATTGTAAGTGAAAATTTATCATAAAAATTGGATATTGCAGCATGTTCTGTTGATTATACTAGATTTTTAATGGATTCTAAAGGATCATAAGTTACATCCTTAGATTTTGGAGAACTTTATATGGGTAAAACTAAAATTATTAAACTTAAATATGTTAATAATGCTCCAAAAGGGCATTAATTTAAAATTCTCACTAGAAGAGGTATAATAAACCCTAATGATGATATTGTAAATCTATAAACTCCCAATGAGTTAGGTATAGAGCAGAGTGAAAAATTATTGGTTGTCTAACCATCGAATGGATATATTTAGGCATATTCTAGCATTGAATTATCATTAATTTGTATGATCTAAATAACTCCTAAAGAACACTAATTAGCTAAAAAAATTTGTTTTGGAGTTGATGTTGAGAAAGAGTAAATGAGTAGAGAAATAAAATATTCAATTATTGTTTAATAACCTGATGAAGATCTGATTGCTTATACAAATGTGAAAGCACTACTTCCATTAGTAAAAATATCAAAATAATCATTGTAATTTGGAGATTGCGATGTTAATGATAATAAGGATATTCTGTTCACTATTTCTAATTTATAAAATTAACCTGTTGAAATCTCATTTTAAAAGGTTTCTTGTTTCTTTTTTAAGCCTGAGGGTGTGACAATAAATGGGTTATCTTAAACTACTGTGTAAGTTAAATTCACTCCAAAAAATGTAGGAAAATATAGTTAAAATATAGATATGATACTAAATGATTATCTAACTATCCCAGTTAAGGTAAATGGAGAAGCTTTAAAAATTACCAAAAAAAGACCTTAAACTAGAGGTCCAGAAGCCAGAGCAGAGGATTTTTAAATTGATCCAAAATTTATTGATACTAAAGAAATTGAATATGTAAAAAAGAGAAATAATGAACTTATTGAATAGAATCATCAGCCTGGAAATATTGTTGATGGCTATTTTGAAGATACTTAAAAAAAGCCAAAAAATACAACATAGACAAATAATTTTTTATAGGATTCAAGAAATAATCGATTAGAAAAATAGAGATAATAAATAATTTAATAAAGAGTAGAAACAATAACAAAAGCATAAGAAAAGTAGAGAGATGAGGGATCTAAACCTCCTAAAGATTATGAATTTGAATTAGGATTATAAGTAGATAATATGGATAATGATATTGAAATTCCATATCGTAAGGAAGGTTTATATGTAGTAAAACCATTTTAATAATATGAACCTTTGAAAAGATAAGATGATGAATTAGTAGATTTTAAACCTGATCCAAAATAACCAGTTAAGAGAATTTTATCAGGAAGACCTTAATCACATAAATAAGTAAGAGATGTAAATAGAGAATTAACAGCAGATGATTTGAAAAGAATTTAAGCAGGTCCAATTAAAATTGATTATGGTACTATTTATATAAATACTCCAATGTCAAGAACATTCTTTATTCATAATAATTTGAGATATGCTATAATAGCCAGACTTTGTATAGATAAAAAGGAAGAACTTAGAAAAACATTCTAAGATCCTTAAGTAATTGATAGTGGAGAAGAAGGTCAATTTGAAATAATTGTTTAAGCTTAATCTTTAGGATAATTAAAATAAACATTAAGATATATATTAAATGAGAAACACTCATTTGAAATTATGGTTGTTGCTAATGTAGAAACTGTTAAATTAGAAATTTCTAAAACTACTATCAAAATGTAATTTAATGAAGATGGAGGAATGACTGTGAGTGATTCTATTAAATTAAGTAATAATGGTGTTGGACCAGCACAATTTAATTTTATTTAACCTGAAAATTCTAAATTTACTCTTGATTGTTTAAATGGAATAATCTAAGGTTAATCACAATAAATTATTTAAATTACTTATACACCTAGTAAAATTATGAAGGATCCTTAAGATCCTGAAAGTGATGTAGTATTTAAAAATTAAAATCCCACTCGCCAAGATGAAGAGAAAATCGTTTTAAAAGTTAAAGATGGTTCTGAAATTTAATTAAAATGTATTGGATTAGTAAGTGATGTCAAATGTGTTTGCAAAAATACTGTTGAATTCCAAGAAATATGTGTTGCTTAAGAAAAGTCTTTGCCATTTTAAGTAAAAAATACAAGTAGAAACAATGCAATATTTAAGATTTTAACTGAATATTTACCAATAGGATGCAATGTTATTCCAGCATCTGGTAAAATATTACCAGAAGAAAATAAAGAATTTACAGTTAAATTAAATTGTGATAAACCAATTAATATAAATACTTCAATATTATTAATGCTAAGATCAGGAAGGGTACTTAGAATACCTTTAACTGCATAATGCATAGTTCCAAATGTCATAATCACTTAATAGTTATTTGATTTTGGAGATGTTACTACTTTAGGAAATTAAACTGCATTACCATTAACGATAGTAAATAAAAGCAATGTTGAAGTAAAGTTAATTTTAGATTTAAGAAATGAAGATATAAATCCAGATGCCAATGAAGGAGTAGGATGCTTAATACTAAAATAATAATCAGAATTATTCAAGAATTATGCTGAAGAAGAATAATAAGAAGAATCAGATGATGATCTTCTTTCTTCAGCAAGATAAAAAAAGAAAATGATATGCTAAAATAAAAAATTCATCTTAATTTTATCAGCTTAATAAACTGCCTAATTTCAATTACATTTTTATCCAAAAGAATTAAAACGATACTAATTTTAATTGCCAATAGAAATCTATAAATTTGGTATAATAGATACAATAAAAAGAATGGTTTAAGTATAGGGATGTTCACCAAAATTTATAGTTGAACCTAAAACAGTAGAATTTCCAAGAAAAATAATATTGTCACCACCTGAAAAGAACAAACCAAATATATAAGAAATTTTATTGTCAAATCCAGAATATAAAGGAATGCAATTTAAAATTTAGATAGATGCTGATACTGGTAATATTCCATCAGTTTTTCAAGTAATACCTCTTGCAGGTAGAGTAGATGCTGGTTAGACTTTAAGAGTTAAAGTTATGTTTAATCCAAGATATGAAGGAACTTATTCTAAACAAGCATAAATATATCTTGAAGATAGTAAACCAGGATAACCATATTTGATTGTTTAACTTCATGGAATAGCTGCTAAACCTAGTGTTTAATTTGATAGAAGAGAATTAATACTTTGTCCAGTTCCTTTAGGGATAGAATCTAGATTATAGTTTAAGATTTTTAATGATGGATTTGAGACTTAAAAATTATCAGTTAAACAATTAGAAGGGTTTACTGTAGAATTCTTAGATGGCCAAACAGTTGGAATTACAAAATAATATTTAGATATGATTATCAAGTATACTGCTTAGAATCCTATTTCAATATCTTAAACTTTAGAAATTATTGATGAAACTTAACATAGTTATAGCATAAGTGTCTCAGCAACTAGCGATAATTGTTCATTTACTACATGGATGTATGATAATCAAGCAGAAATTGCACTTGTTAAAGGAGTGCCTCATTTAACAGAGATAAATTAAACTGATGAATCAGAAGATAGTAAAGATTCTATTCATAAAAAATTAACATCAACTCAATAAATTTCAGAAAAGGTTATTGAAAGTAAATGTGAACATTTATAAAGATGGTACAATCAATTTGTTGGATAATTAGATATATTTCCTACATCTATTATTTTAATGTAAGGTCATCATATATTTGAACTAATTTAATTTTTAACCGGAAGAACTTAGTTTCCTTTTAGAGCTTAATTATAAAATATCAAGTAGAAATCTTAGATATCATAATTATTGCATCAATAATACAAAGAATTGTTGCTTCAATTAAAAGTAGATGGAGCTTTATTAAATTAGATTCGTCCATGTTATTTACTCAGTTATGAAGATTATTAGTTTTATCTAAAAACAGTTGATATGAAATTTACACATCCAGATTTCCAAAAATATTCTTAATAGTAATTTGACTTAGTCTCCAAAACTTCATATTTAATACTTTTTACTCAAATCTTACGAATATATTATTTACCAAGAGTCACATTGAAAGCTATGAGATAAATTAATGGAAGTATCAATGAATATCCTTAATCAAATGTTTATTCATCTTAAGAAATGTTAATTTTAAGATGGATAGAATTGTAGGCTACATAATATTGGAAGGAATCTAAAAGTATTAGAATAATCAATTTTGGAATGTTAAAAGATGCTCATATTTTAACAGCTATGCTTTTGAGTTACTTAGGCCCAGGAGGATTAAAATATTTTTAACCATTAGGTTAAATAACTAAATAGGAATAGGACTGTAGTCGAAACATGTCTATTTTCTTAAAAGGTTTACAAGATATAGGTATTGAATCTCATTTAGTACTTAATGATTGTGTTAATATGAGTAATCCTGAAAGTTTATTGATGCTTATGCTTTTATATACATAAGTCCCTAATTTTATGCCAAAAAGAGAACCTTTGATGTTTAAATGTGTTTTAGGATCAATTATAATGAAAACAATTACTTTAACAAATACGACAAAAGAACCTATTGTTTATTTTGTTAAATTAGAAGGCTCTTCAGATTTTTCTATTGAGGAAGATTAAATTAAAATTGAACCAGGAGGGAAATATAATTATAATATTAAATTCACTTCAAGAATTAGTGATGAATAAACAGCTTTAATTACTTTTTGTAACAAGAAAGGAAATAAAAATATTGCTGCTGCAATAGTTTATGAATTAAAAGGAGTTATATCAGAAAGAGTGAGTTAAAAAATATGGACTGTCAGTTCAGTTATGTATGAAATGAAAGAATTTAGTATAACAGTTTAAAATACATTTACAAATTCTGAATTTGGTCATTTTACTATTTCAATAGTTCCAATTAAAGTTCCATTAGTTATAGAAACACCAAAAAAAAAAAAGAAAGCTATGTCAATGGCAGAAAAGAAGAAAGATGCAGATAATGAATTAAAAGAAAAACAAAGATTAGAGAAATTAACATCAATTGAATTTCCTCCAGCTTTTTTCTGTAAATAAGAGAGTATTAGATTAAAAAGAGGAGCTTAATATAATTTACCAATGTAATATTTACCTACTTAATTGCATTAATAAAAGTGTATGGTAGTATTTTAAGATAATTCAGTTGGTGAATTTTAATATGAAATTCATGGTAATGTGGAACCTCCAGAAGTTTTATATGATCTTAAACCTGATCTATAAGTTTTTATTGATCAAGTTGCATCTTTCTATCATCATGTTCCATTTTTTAATCCTTAATTAAAGGCAGCATTAAAGTAGGTTGATTAACTCACTATTGATAAAAAAAAAATAATAAATCGTTAAAATTCGAATTCAGTCACTTTATAAAATAAACCAAATATTCCTATTGATGATATCATGTTTTCAGTCTAATTGGAAGAACCTTAATCTTACATAAGTTGTGATAAAGCATTCTAATTAGTCAACTATTAACAATTATTGCTTAATTAAACTAAAAATTCTGAGGATGATGATGATCCTTAATAATAACTTTAGAAATCTGATGAAAAATAAAATTTAATTTAATTTTCAATGAATTTTAAAACTGCTGTTAAAGATTATCTTAGTCACTTTATGTTAGTAAATGAAACTAAAACTGATGTTAGAAGATTTAGAATACAAATAACTTCACTTCCAAAACCAATTATGGTTACACTTGAAATGACCATTCCTGCTAGAGAAATAGTAACTTAAGAAATACCAATAGTAAATAATACTGATCGTGATTTTAATCTAAAAATTAATTTAGTTGGAGATGATCGATTTTCAATATTAGGTGATGGTTAAAGTAAAAGAAAAAAATAAGAAAAAGTAGCAGATCAAAAAGATATAAAAGAAAATAGTCAAAAAAACAATAAAGATTAAGATTTTCATTAATAAAATATATAAAGAGAATAATTAATAAAAAAGAAATTAAATAATTAACCAACAAATGGTGCAGTGGTAGTTTAATTTGCACCAGATTGGATTTGTGATGTTAAAGCAAAATTATCTATAATAAATCCTCTAACAAATGATTTTTATGAATATTTATTAATAGGAAAAGGTGAAGAACCATTATCAGAAGGACATTATACAATAAAAGCAGTTGCAAGATAACCAATCACATAGATAATTCCAGTGAGTAACAATACAAACGATGAATTGAGATATTCAGTTGAAACTGATGTTTTGAATGCTGCTGGTGAATAAGAGATAACAATTTAACCATAAACAACATATGAATATAAATTAAATATTAATCCAGTAATAAGTGGTTAATTTACAGGATCTATAACTTTTACAGGAAATGGACATTATAGATGGTGGACAATAATGTTAGATACTGCTAATCCTAAACCATTAGGTACAGTAGATTTAGTTTCTCCAATAAGAAAAGCAATTGCATTTGATATAGAAATTGCTAATCCTTTGCCTGAGAATGTGACATATGAAGTTTAAATTATAGGTGAAGCTTTATCAGGTGATTCTTGGTTTTCAGTTTTGCCAGGAGGAACTTCAACATATTAATTAGTATTTTAACCACTTTAAGAAGGAAGATGGAAAGGGAGTATTTCATTTTGTCATCCTAAAATGGGTGAAATATGGTACACATTAAATCTTATTGGTGAAGATAGAGGAGGTATTAAAGTGCCATAATTTAAAACTGAATTAGGAAAATTAGATAAATGTGAAATGTTACTTGAAAATCCAACTTGCAATTCTATTATTGCAGAAATTGAAAATAGTAATTCTACTAATTTCTCTCTAGAATTTGAAGGAGGTTAATAATTAATTTTAGAACCTTATACTTTAAAACCTGTTTATGTTGTATTCGTACCTTCAGCTCTTACTGCTCATTCTGGAGAAATTTAAATTAAAACAAAAGAAATAGGTAAATGGATCTTTTTATGTTTTGGAACAGGTGAATCCCCTACTCCTTTTTAAGAAACTACTGTCATATGTAAAGCTGGATAATCTGTTACATAATAGATTGAATTTAAAAATCCTTTAAAAGATTCTTTAACTGTTTAATTAGAAATGTAATAATAATAAGAAGGAATCTTTACTTTAATGATGAAAAGATAAAGAATTACCATTGCTCCTTAATCGAGTTTACTTATACCCTATTAATTTAGTGCTGTTGATATTAAATCTTATAAATGTAATCTTGTACTCACTATGAATGCTTAAGTTAAATGGACTTATCCTCTTTTAGGATTAATAGAGAATGAAGAAATGAATAATGTTCATCTTATATAAACAAAATGTAGAATACCTTTAGTTACTAAATTAAATGTTGTTTTAGATGGATTAAAAAGTAATGAGAAAGTTATGTATAAAATAACAGATATGGAAAATTTAAAGAAACACTTAAAAATTAATTTACATGATCATCAAATTAAAGATGTTACTCAACCTCTAAGTTTTGATATTAGATTTCTTCCATATAAACCTTTTAAATTGTCAACAGAATTACAAGTTAAAGTTGAATCTGGAGGCTTGTGGAGGTATTTCAAACTATTTAATTAATAGGTTTAAATTATAAGTAAATGCATTAGAGCCATAAATTGATGATATCATTGTCATAACTTCTGAAATCAATCTATTAACGAAGGTTAGTTTTAGATTGACAAACAGAATTGAAGAAATTGCTAATTTTAAAGCTTACTTTACACCAGATTCTAATCCAGAATTTTCAGTTGAACCATTAACAGGTCTATTAGAACCTCATGGTAAAAAAGGAACAGAATTTAAATTGGGCTTTAAACCTAAAGAATATGGAATTCGAAAAGAAGCTAAATTAATTATCGAAACTGACTCTATGTATTGGTAAAATTTATATATAAACTTAAGGTCTTATATTCTTA
This sequence comes from Paramecium sonneborni, assembly GCA_905182985.1. NCBI lineage: Eukaryota > Ciliophora > Oligohymenophorea > Peniculida > Parameciidae > Paramecium > Paramecium sonneborni. The sequence goes on from CAJJDN010000005.1 coordinate 328,872, forward strand.
AAGGTCATTTACCAAAATATATTCCTCCAACTAATGTCAAAAGTCATGGAATAAATAATGAGATTATCAAAATTCCAGCACATAATAACGATAAGAATTTTTTGATAGAAAATATGAAGAAGCCAAATAAACATAAATGAAAATTAATCAATATTATATTAACTTTAGTTTTTTGTAAATTTTTAAACAAAGAGCAATAACAATAAATATATATAATTTCAAATCCTCGGTCAACTAAATATTTATTTAGAGGATTAAATTAAACTCTTTTTTTTCATAATTTAATATCAATTAGACTCTAATCTTCAAAACTTATTATTCCTGATTTTTAAATAATTATTATTATGTAAATTTAATTACATATAAATATTATTTTATGATTTTTAATTTTTTAATTTGAGAACCAAACTACTTTTTTTTAGAAAGAATTTGAACGATATGAACATTATGTTGTTTGTTATTTCTACATATTTAAATGCTAAATTTGATAAATCTTATAATTCACATATTTTATAGTATAAATTCAATTGATGTCTTTAATCCTAAGTTAATATTTTATTCATTATAAAATGCTTTAATTTCTATTGATCCTTATGGTTTATTATTAAGTTTAATCTTAAACAAAACTTCAATTGCAAGGGCCACAGCCTCTTTATATGGAATGTAAAAATGACTTAAAATGTAAAAAAATAAATATCTTTTAAAGATGACAATGGTTTTGTAGGAAATCAATACTTTTATAAGTATCTAACTTAAGAAGGAAGTCTATAATCTCTGGATAAAATTTCCTTTAGTTTATGGATGATGGTGCATTCTAAGATGAAAATGACAGGAAGATAAATTATATTTAGTTTTGTCGATGGGTTTACAGAAAATGCTGTATTTAAGTTAATTTATCTAGTACTTAAATCTGATGCTTTATTATAAAAAAGAATTGAGTGATTATTATTTGTATTTAGTAAATAATAAAGTCACTCCTGAAATTTTGAGACTGAAAATTATTTAGTATATTTTTTACTTATAAATTTTAGGGAAAATGATCTATTCAAAGATACTTGGAATCATATATTTCTTTCCATTGATTAAAATTCTACTAATAATACTTTTATCAATCTAAAATTTTTTTCAACTCATTACTATTAACTTTTTCAAATAACTGATACACTTGTTTATCAAAAGTAGTTATTCAACCTAATTTTAGATTAGTTTTTAAACTTGGTTAGCATACAAGAATAACAAATGAAAGACTTAAATTTAATGATGCACTGGATTACAAGGCTTGTATTAATGTAGCAAATTTTGACTATTTTAATGGATGGACGTCTATGGATTAAGAAATGTATGTTGATTATGATCCAATTCTTAAATTCGCATTAAAACCTTATGCATCAAATGGTATTGTAGTAGATTAAGTTTTTGATTAAATTAATTTGAGATAATTTACACTACCTCTTGATTATACTGGAAATATTGGGATAAATTTGTATAAAAGTTCATAGATAGTTTATAATTTTTTAGAACAATTTACTTCATTAACTTTTATGTTTTGGATTAAACCTTAAAATATAAAATCTTCATTTTAATTTTTATCTTTAACAGATGATATTTTATAAGAAACAAGTATAGGATTTGGAGTTGGTAAAAATTATGATCTTTTGTTTTATTAAATTTATTCTAAGATACCAGCAGGTGCATTAAGTGCCAACACTTGGAAATAGGTAACAGCTGGTTTTTTAGATATTGGTTATAACGCAAACTTTGAACCTTTAAATTAAAAAAAAGCAATGAGAATACTTATTGATAATGTCTAAACGAAATTAGATATAGTTACAAATATTAAACCATACAAAAGATTAATTATTGGACCTGTCTTTATGGATGATTACGGATTAGAAATTATAGAGATATAAGATATAAAAATTTTTAAAGGAAATGGAATTAAGTAAGTCTTTAATTAAGATTGTTAATTATTTGTTGGATAGTATTGTGCATTTTGCAAATAAGGAACTCATTATTGTAAAGAATAAGATCCTAATGATGATAGTAAAGTTTATAATTGTCCAGCTGGATATAAAGAATCAAATAATGAATGTATAAAAATCATAATTTAAAATTGTCTAAGAGTTTCATCATCTACATGTGAAGTATGTGCAGAAGGATATTAATTAACAAATGGTTTATGCTAATCAACAGTAAATGTTTCTTCTCCATATTATTGTAAAGATTCTAATGCTTAATATTGTTAAGTTGTAAATTAAATAAGCAAGCCTGTTTAAAATAGAAATGATATAAGTAAATTATGCTTAAATAATCTCTATTCAAATAGTATGAATACTTGTTCTGGAAATCAAGTAGCAAATTGTTAGATATCTTAATTTCAGTCTTCTTGTGCCTTATGTTAACCTGGTTTTGCTTTACCTTAAAATAAAATATGTGCAAAAGATTGCTCAATTGATTTTAGATTTTAAAAAGCAGATGGTTATTGTGTAAATAAATGTGAAAAATATTTATTCAGTATAATTTGTGTTAATTTAAGAAGTCAAGGACTATATTCATGTAATCCATCAAATATTTGTTCAGGTTCTGAAAAAGATATTGGTTATTATTGTTTAAAAAGTGAATAAAGTGAAATTGGAAAAAGTAAGATTTGTTAAATAGTGAAGAAAAGAGTGATTGAAAATGTCCCTATAACTTGCAACAAAAATTGTAAATATTGTTATGGGACTTCAGAAACTAATTGTTTGGGATGCTATGACAATATGTATTACAATCCACATACGACATCTTGTTAAGCAGATTGTAGGAGTACAAGTGCTAAAGCTAGATTTAAGTTAAATAATAAATATTCTTGGGTGTGTGAATTAGAATGTCCTTCTTGGTTATATACTCAAGGGAGTGAATGTGTAAAAGAATGTAGTTAAGGATATAAATTATATAAAAATTAATGCTTTACAACTAATTTAATTGAAACTTATTAAACAACATTAGAGATTTAAAATAATGAAATAACAAAAATAATTGATATACTCATTGATTGCCCAGAGTTTTGTGAGTCATGTACAAATGATAAAATTTGTACAAAATGTCTAAATGTCTATCCAATGGATTAAGGTATGTGTGTTGAATCATGTTATCCAAAATATTTAGATATATTACTTGAGTCATATTCATGTAAAGAGAATTGTGGAGCGGGAGATTTAATTTATAGTAATGAAAATATTAATGGATATTCTTTAAATTAATGTTTTAAATAAAAATGTGGAATAATTAAAGTTAATAAAGAATATTAAACTTTTTTACATTAAACTGATTTACATTTGTGTGTTTTTCCTTGTGAAGGAGGATATTATGGTCATCCTATTCTTCTTTAATGTTAACCATGTCATTTTAAGTGTAAAACATGCGATTAATATCCGATATTTTGTACATCTTGTTTCCCTATGACATTTTTATAAGATAGTGATTGTTTTGATTCATGTAAAGGTAAATTTTAAAATTATATGAATTGGAAATGCGAAGGATCTTGTTCATCAGGATTTAAAGTTATAGATAAAGCTTTGAATATAAATGCTTGTGTTGAAAAATGTGGAGAAATCTTTGCAACTTATTTATATTCTTGGAACAATGGTTGTTATGAAATAAAACCAGAAATAGGTGCTTATTGTGAAGGATATGAATGTTTTAATTGTAATTTCAAGTGCAAAACATGTTCAGGTCCTAATTCTAATTAATGTTTAACTTGTAAACCAAAATCGTATTTATAAAATAATGAATGTGTTAAATATTGCATTTAATAATTATAAGATGATATTCATTGGTTATGTGTTGATGAATGTCCAAAAGATAGTTTTAAGACATCAGGATATATATCAATTAATGGTAGTAGTATATATGTAACATCATGTGCTATTACTTGCTTATTTGATTAATATTAATTTAAAGAAAACTGTTATAACTCTTAACAAAACGAGACTTATTGTTTAAAAAGAGATAATTATTATTATTGTGATAATTGCGCATCTGTTTGTAAAGTGTGTGAAACTGCTTATTCTACATCATGTACAGTATGTTCTTAAGGAGCATATTTATAAGGAACTACATGTTATACTGATTGCCCCAATGCTACACCTTATAAAGATGATAGTATTTAAAAATGTGTTGCAAGTTGCCCTTATTATGCAGAAAATGGTCGTTGTGTTTATTCATGTTCTCCTTCATACTACTAATACTTTGAAAAAAAACTTTGCTATTAAATGGGATGTCCAATAGGTACATATAATTAACTTTATACAAAATATTGTTATAATTGTTATAGTGGTTGTGCAACATGTACTGGAGGAGATTATAATAATTGTTTATCATGTTTACCTGGTTATTTTTTAAATGGAGGAACATTATGTCTTTAAGGTTGTACAATAAAACCTAAATTAATTTAAGATTGGGTAAATGAGGCATGTGTCTAAAATTGTCCTTTAGGGACATATTTATAAACATTGCCTGGAGGAGCACTTGCTTGTAAAAAAGATTGTCCTATTTACTATTATTCTAATTTATGTGTTTCATCATGTCCTGAATAAACTTATTTAGATTAATAAATTTGCAAAAGTTGCGCTAGTCCTTGTTCAGAATGTTTTGGTTCAAAAATAAATTAATGTACTAAATGTGATTTTGGATATTATATCGAACAAACTACATGTTATGCTATTTGTCCTGATTATAAACCTTATGCAAATTTAGCTGATTAAAGATGTGTTGTCTAATGTCCTGAATATTTATACTTAAAAAAAAATTTCTGCTTTTCTCCTTGTCCTACTTTCTTATACTATTATGAATTACATGATAAAAAAGAATGTGTTGATTAATGTTATTCAAAATCATATTTATGGCTTGGTAAATGTTATGAATGTGATTCAATATGCAAAGAATGTTATGGTCCTAATAATGGTAATTGTCTAGAATGTGAACTACCTTACTTTTTAAATGAATAGACATGTGGAAATACTTGTCCATAATTTTATGATTTAACTGATCATATATGTAAAGATGCATGTCCTGTTCATTTAGTTATTTAAGATGTTAATTGCTAAAATGAATGTGATTCTGGATATTTAATCTATAATTAAATTTGTATCTAATTATGTCCAACATTTACATTTTAAATAGATAATTACTGTTATGATTGTAATCTATTTTGTAGTACTTGTTTTGGATCTACAGCTCATCAATGCTATTCTTGTATCAATAATTATTTTTTAGATGGATAAAGTTGTAAATCAGAATGTCCTTTATTTTATAATAGAGAAATAAATGAATGTATGTCAGAATGTACTGATGATCTATATGAAATAACAGAAAAAAAAGAATGTGTATCATCATGTCCATTAAATTATATTATTTGTGAATCTAAATGTGTTTTAGGCTTAGAAGACGGATATTATTTAGAAGATGATGAATGTTAAAAATGTGATCCTAAATGTACAAAATGCACTTCAGCAACAGTATGTTAAGCTTGTGTTTAAAATTTTTATCTTGAAGTTTAATCTTGTGTTAATTTTTGTGTAAATTAATATCTCTTCATGGATCCTATTTCTAGTTAATGTGTAACTAAATGTCCACCTACATTATATCATCAAGAATCATTTGGTAAAAGATTTTGTGTAGAAGACTGTAATTTTAAACTTTATGATCAATGTTTATCAGCTTGTCCAAAAGGAATGTATTCACTAAATAAAGTATGTACAAAATGTCCTTAAAATTGTGAAGAATGTGAATCTGATACAAAATGCACAAAATGCTTATTTGGATATTATTTTTATTAGGAATTATGTTTTCAAAGTTGTGTTACTGGAAAAAATGATAGAAAAAACATTAAATGTGTTGAGGAATGTGATGCTTCTTTGTATGAATATGTAGATGAATGTTTAGAAAATTGCCCGACAGATCCAGTTTTATATAAAAATAAAAAGATATGTTCTCTTGGTTGCCCAAATAATACATATTAAGACGAAAGAGAATGTGTAGATTGTCATGCATCTTGTTTAACGTGCATAGGACCTGCAGATAAAGATTGCGTCACTTGTTAAGATGGATATTATTTGGATAATTAAATTTGTTCAAATACATGTTCATTTTTATATGATGAAGTAAATAAAGAATGTGTTGTCACATGTCCTACAAGTCTGTTTAAAGATTAAGATAAATGTGTAGAAATTTGTAGTGCTTATCAATATATTAATAATTGTGTGAATGCTTGTCCACCATTAACTTATGCTTCTAATTCTAAATGTTTTGATTGTCCTGAAAACTGTCAAGAATGTAATTCTATTGGGTGTACAATTTGTTTTTCTGGTACATTTTTGTATGATGGCTTATGCAATAATTATTGTCCATACTATTATAATGAAGTAAACAATCAATGTACTCAATTATGTCCAAAAGATACCTTTGTATATATAGATCATTGCTATTCTAAATGTCCAGTGAGCACTTATTAATATAAAAATTAATGTCTTTTGGCATGTCCATCTTCAACAGTTATGCTAAATAATGTATGTATTTCATGTTCTGAAAGATGTTTAATTTGTAAGAATGATTATGAGTGTTTAAAATGTGAAAACCCATATTATTTATTTAATGGTTATTGCATTGTTTAATGTCCTTTATAATTACCATTTGAAGATGTGGCTAATGGTTAATGTGTTACAGCTTGTCCTCCCGAATCTTATGAAAAAGGATATTAATGTGTCAAGGAGTGCAATCTAATAATTCACTAAAAATTATGTTTAAAAACATGTCCTACTGGATATTATGGCAATGATTATTGTAAACCATGTCGATTAGAATGTAAGGCTTGTACGAGTTTTGAAGTTTGTACTGAATGTAGTGAAAATTTCTTCCTTGAATTTAATTAATGTGAAACATAATGTACTAAAATAAAAGATTTAAAATCAAAATCATGTGTGGATGTTTGCAACAATTTTTTATACAAAAATGTATGTTATGAAACCTGTCCTTAAAAAACTTATGAATAAGGAAATGAATGTGTCTTAAATTGTATTGATGGTTATTATGGTTCTACAGATTATAAATGTTAAAAGTGTCCCTCCTAATGTGTTAATTGTAACAATAATTTAGAATGCACCAAATGCAATATAGGATATTATTTACATAATAAACAATGTTTAGATTAATGTCCTTCATAATTTTTTTCAAATCCTATTCTTAATGAATGCTCTACGAAATGTCCTTAAACAACATTTATATTTTATAATTCTTGTCTTTTTGAATGTCCTTCTGAATATTATAATGATATGGAAAATTATTAATGTGTAAAAAATTGTGGATCTTAATAATATTTAAGCAAAAAAAATTGTTTAAAATGTTCTATAGAATGTGATTAATGCACAGGAAAAGGAAATAATAATTGCATTAAATGCGCAAAAGGTTTTTAATTAAATGAAGATGGTCTTTGTATTGGTAATTGTAAAGATGGATATTACAAATAAGATAATTCTTGTTATTAATGCTTACATAAATGTTAAAAATGTTTAAATGGAACTGATTGTACTAAATGTAGGGGCTCTAATAGAAATGCTTAAGATTGTTCTTGTCCAAAAGGATACTATGATGATGAATTCTAAGATGATTGCAAAAAATGCCCATGTGATGAATGCACATCAAGTGATAATTGCCTTATATGTAAAAATAATCTCCAAATTCCAAAATGTAATTGTGATCGAGTTCTTAATGATGATTGGTGTATCACTTGTAAAGTAGCAAAAGTCAAAATCTATTATTCTGATGATCTTAATCAAATAATTGTATACTTTGGTTATTTGATTTCTGTTAATTTAATCAATCCATTTTAACCTTCAAACTGTTCTTAATGGTTCGATAATTCAGAAATATTTGGCTAAAATGCATAGTGTTATTTAGCATGGAATAGATATTCAGTTCACATTATATTAAAACCTTATGCATCTGTTACGATTGGAGATCAGTTGACTTTTAAGAGTTCTTTTTATAGAGATGTAGATTAGGGTATTTGTGATGGTATTTTTATTGAATAATTTATTGAGAATAAAGTTAAAGAACCTTAAATCTTTATAAAGCCTTATATTCTCTTTGATGTTCCTTCTTTTATAAGTACATGCAAATATACATTAATTAAATAAATTTTACTAGATGGTACTGGATAAAAAATCTAAAATGTTCTATCTTGGACCCTAAAAGAGATGGAAAATGATGAATATTTTCTGCAAATGGATGAATTTTTAGCTAGTCAATCAAATGAAATTACAATTCCTTTAGGAACCTTAGTACCTAATGTTACATATACAATAACAGCGAAGTATGTTAATTTTTTTTAGCGAGTTAATTTCACTACATTTACATTCACAACTCTACCTATACAAGCACCTTATGTATATTTATCATTTGAACCTCTAATGGCAAAAGTTTATGTTTTTGATTGTCATGTATCTTTTTAAGATATGAAAAATGAATTCAATATTATTATAGAGATATAAGGTAAAAATAATGAGACATATTTGTAAACTTCTTATCAAATAAATCCAATTTATAATATTCCTTTAAATGAATCTCTCCTTCCTAAAGAAACTCCCTTATATTTTAGTGCATCAACTGGAAGTTCAATAATAAAGGAAGTGTTTTATTTAAAATCAAAAGAGATTTATATAAATTTTTTGCAAAATAATAGATTTATTGGTTTAGATAATTAAATTAATGCAAGAGGTTATGATAGAAATATAAAAGATGAGGTTTTGAGCACAAGAGGAATCATTTATGAATGGCTATGTAATAATTTACACAATTTATAACCTTGTAAAACAGATGAAAATTAAATTATGCAATTTCCTTCTAGAAGAATTGTTAATATCTTTGCTGATAGTTAAAATACAACTTTTGTATTTTTTGTAAAAGCTTCTAAAGGTAATAGATGGACTGTTAAAGAATAACTGATTGTCATAACTGACTTTAATATTGAGGAAGAATTTTATATTAATAATAATATACCTTAAAATTACATCAATGCAAATGATGAAGCGACAATTTTGATAAAAAAATAATAAAAATATGCATTTATCATACAATAATATAAAATTTTAGAATCTTTTAAAATATCAAGTTTATCAATTAAATTTAGATTAGCTGGTTTAACAACTGATTATAATAATCCAATATACATTTATTTAATACCAGGAAATGAATCAATAGCTTTGAAATTGAATGATCCACCTAAAGAGGGAACTTTAAATATAGAACCATTAATAGGGGAATCTTTAGACTATTTTTATTATACTCTTACAAATATTTAAGAGGGAAATTTAATAAGTTTTTATTATTATTTTGAAAAATCTATTCTAGAAAATGATGTAAACATATAATCTACAATCAATGGAATTCCATTGATAACAAAATCAAAAGAAACTTCTGGATAATTTTAATTACCAAATGGAATCGCTAATAATTCAATATCAGTTCTATGTGAAATTCAATCATTTTCTGGTGCTAAATCTTACTTGAAATAAGATATTAAGATTGTTACAAAAAATTATGAATTTTAATAATTATACAAATCATTAAAAAATAAAACTAATTTTGAAGATTTGTAAAGTCTTCACACTATGATTGCATTAATTTAATTAGAAGAATAGGAGGTTTGTTTAAAACAGTGTTCTGGTGTTGGAATATGTGTGAATAATAAATGTTAATGTCCTCCTGGATATTACTTTGCTGATTGTAGTGGAAATAAAGATTAATAAAAATAATTTTATGACTTTTTAAATTAAGTTACATCATTCTTGATCAAAAAACCTATAAATAATAATGGCGATATGAAATTGTTTAGTCAATCACTTTTGTTTTTATAATAATCTAACTCAAGTAATACCATAAGTTTAGAGGATTGTTAAACCATATTATAATCTTATATATAAAACACAAATTATAGATTAGAATAGATCAATTAACACTCAATAAATTTATAATATTAATCTACTGAAGATTTTAATTATTCCCAAATAGACATTCGTTCTTTAATTAATAAAAATGATTTACATGTTGCCCTTAAGAGCACTGTTTTTATGTGGGAAAAGACCATCTTTACTTAAGGTTCAAACATTTATTAACTACAAAATTATTTAGGCAACTTTATAAATAATATAATTGAATTATCTATCTTTGCATTAAATCCAAATGAAAAAATAGATTTTTCAATAGATACTGCATCCATAACTATTTATAATTCTAAAACAATCCCTTAATTTTCAAATAGAATTTTAGAAGAAATCCAAAGCTATTAATAATAGACAAGTTATGATGTCGTTTAAGCAATCTATATTAGAAACTATTATGCTTTTGATGGGTATTTCCCATATCCATCATAAATTTATCCATTATATAGTTTTTAAATCAGATAGTCAAATCGAAAAGAAAATATAGAATTAAATTAACCTATTTCCTATAAATTTGGCATTTAAAATGATACAACAAATTTAGTTTGTTTATAAAGAAACTACAAAACTTATGAATGGTCTAGTAGCAATTGTACTATTTCTTCAGTAAATTCAACTTACTTTTGTAATTGTACAACTCTTTCCCCTACAACAATTTGTAATGACTACGATAATATTTATCAAGGCACACCAGAATTCAAATTAGTTCTTCCTAATATTTTTTATATCTTTTACTTTACACAATTAGTTATTTTAGGAATATTTTGGAGCAAAGCAAAAGTATCAGAAAACGAAAAATTAATTGAAAATACGAAATTTGGTCGTGTTTTTAAAATAGCAAAAAGAAGCAAAACAAAAATAGTTGGTAACAAAATCTCCCATGCTGAATAAGAGAAAGACGAAAAAGAGCTAATAGTAAAACAGGAAATTGACAAAACAAATTAAAACAGCAATAAATTTCATTTTAATTATTTTTGGGTACGTAATTTTATGTATATATAGAAATATCATTGCTTATCATAATTGATATATAAATAATTGTATTATCTTAGCCCATTTATGAGATCTCTCTTAATATTATTGAGATGGAATTGTGCATTAATTGTTGGAGAAGTTTTAAGTTTATCATAATTTGAATATTAAGTTTCTATTTGGATCGTTCTTGCATCAATCTTAATCTTAAGATTTAGTGAAAGTTTAATTAAAGTATAATTTATTCTATTTTTAGAAACAAATTAAGTATTTTTTTGTTATGAGATAGCCAATTGTTGGTGGAATAATTAAAATCTTAATATTTTTACTTTTATCTTCAACATTCTTATTTGGATTATATTTATATTTTATGATAAACAACCAAACAAAATTAGTAATTTAAATATATAATTAAGATTATTTCATATACCGGTGCAATATTAGCTGATATCCTTCTAATTGATATAATTATATTTAGTTCAAATAGGTTTTTAGGGGAAAATAAAAAAAGAAATATACGAAAAAGAGTAAACGAACTAAAATAACTTAAACAAATATAAAAATAGAATGAATGAAATTATTTAATAAGTTAAATATTATATAATAGAAAATGAACAATTATTTGTTATTTTTATTTAATAAATTCATTGTTTAGTAAAAATTTTAATGAAATTTTTTGAGAATTGAATAGCTAATTTCATTCAAAAGTATAATAATAAAAAAGATTTAAGAGAAGGTTTCTGAAAGTATTTTTTTTATTCCCCTTTAATATTTATTAGGATTATCCAATGCCGCTTTCTATTTAGACAAAAATATCGAATTTATATTTTAAGTTTTAAAAGTATTATATAGCTTTAAGTCGAACGAAAAAAAAATAATCCATATTTATGGCAAAGTCAACAAAATAGACTGACAATAGCATTTATAAGGGATGAATTAGGAACAGTTATTTGATGAAAATCAAGACAGGAAAAAGAATTTTTTTAAAATGCTCTGTTATATTCCACATGAATAAACTCTTTAATATTTTAACGCTGCTATTGAACTGACTAAATCATTATTGAATTTTGCAATTTTAAAAAGAGAAACAACATATCTCCTTAAGCAATAAACACAATTTTCATCAAATACAATCAACCTTTTTAATATCCATCTTTAATGAAATTTAATTTATTGTCACAAGAACTTTAGCATTTATACATGACTTGTATCGTGTAAACATGACTTAGCTATAATTTATTTTAAATTAATAATACTTGAACAGTTAGGATAAAAATAAAAAGTTAGGATAGTTTTTGTTTTATAAGAAGATACATAAATGATATTAATTAATAGGTTTTAGAAAGAATTTTAAGCTATAAATAATATAAAGGATAAAAATAAAAGAAATTTATAGTCCAAAAAATATTTTTAAATTGATTTTTGAATAATTTTGTTATTTATAGTCAGATATTACTCTTTGTTAAGAATTTTATAACCAAGCTTTTTGAATGAGTTTAAATATGGATTCTATAAAGAAAGTAGGTAAGACACTATATTTCATTGGAGTTAAATAATATATATTTGGAATAGATAAAACTGAAAAATTGCAGAAAGAAAATTCATTGGTTCTGTTGTCTTTTATATATTTTAAGTGTTTATGAATTGTCTAATTTAAATAGAAAATAAATAAAGTACATTTTAATTAATAAAACTGAACAATCAAATTTATCAAAGCAATACCTACTTCAATACTTTTATTGATATTAAATATCCAAATAAATAAAGAATTTTGTAAGATAATCAACATAAGAAAAAGAATGATTGATGAATACCAAATATTTATATTTATTAATATTCACTTGATATATTTAACTTTTTGTTTATTTTCTTTTTTCTTTTTATCTTTTTTATCATCTTCAGCATATTAAGGTTTCTATAACCAACCCCAAATAATTTAGGAACCTTTATACAACAAAATTAATGGAATAATCCAATAACCATACCAGAAAAAGTCAAAAATTGTGCTTCCAAGCTAAAATAGTTTAAAAATTACTTGAATGATTCCATTTAAAGCTAAAACATCTAAATATATAGAATAAGAATCTGCATTTAAACCTAAATCTAATGATTTACTAATCTAATTATAACAAAAGTATTATATTAAAGTTATGATTGCCATAACTATTGCTCCCCAAATTGTTAAAGCATAGCCATAATATAAGTTAATAATCAGAAACAATATGCAAATAGCAGTTGTAGGATAAAAGTAATATCCAATGACTTTTTATTTGAATTAAGCTATTTTTTTTTCGCTTTAGTTTCCCATTAATAAAATTAATGCATTACGTGTATTTTATTCTTTTNCTTGAACAGTTAGGATAAAAATAAAAAGTTAGGATAGTTTTTGTTTTATAAGAAGATACATAAATGATATTAATTAATAGGTTTTAGAAAGAATTTTAAGCTATAAATAATATAAAGGATAAAAATAAAAGAAATTTATAGTCCAAAAAATATTTTTAAATTGATTTTTGAATAATTTTGTTATTTATAGTCAGATATTACTCTTTGTTAAGAATTTTATAACCAAGCTTTTTGAATGAGTTTAAATATGGATTCTATAAAGAAAGTAGGTAAGACACTATATTTCATTGGAGTTAAATAATATATATTTGGAATAGATAAAACTGAAAAATTGCAGAAAGAAAATTCATTGGTTCTGTTGTCTTTTATATATTTTAAGTGTTTATGAATTGTCTAATTTAAATAGAAAATAAATAAAGTACATTTTAATTAATAAAACTGAACAATCAAATTTATCAAAGCAATACCTACTTCAATACTTTTATTGATATTAAATATCCAAATAAATAAAGAATTTTGTAAGATAATCAACATAAGAAAAAGAATGATTGATGAATACCAAATATTTATATTTATTAATATTCACTTGATATATTTAACTTTTTGTTTATTTTCTTTTTTCTTTTTATCTTTTTTATCATCTTCAGCATATTAAGGTTTCTATAACCAACCCCAAATAATTTAGGAACCTTTATACAACAAAATTAATGGAATAATCCAATAACCATACCAGAAAAAGTCAAAAATTGTGCTTCCAAGCTAAAATAGTTTAAAAATTACTTGAATGATTCCATTTAAAGCTAAAACATCTAAATATATAGAATAAGAATCTGCATTTAAACCTAAATCTAATGATTTACTAATCTAATTATAACAAAAGTATTATATTAAAGTTATGATTGCCATAACTATTGCTCCCCAAATTGTTAAAGCATAGCCATAATATAAGTTAATAATCAGAAACAATATGCAAATAGCAGTTGTAGGATAAAAGTAATATCCAATGACTTTTTATTTGAATTAAGCTATTTTTTTTTCGCTTTAGTTTCCCATTAATAAAATTAATGCATTACGTGTATTTTATTCTTTTAGTTGTTCTAGCTTCTTGTAAAATGACTAACATCACAAATTTAGAAAAATGGGTATAAAAACAGAACTACACCTTAATCTTTTTTACTCGTGATGATTGTAATCATTGTTAAAGATTGGAAGAAGAATTAGAAAAAGCATCTGAAATGATAAATGTTGGTACACCTGGAAGTATTGGTATACCAGTAGCTAGAATTAAGAATTATGAACTTAATAGATATCCTATTCTAAGATTATATGTAAAAGGATTATACACAGAACATTCAGGAGAATGGGAATAAAAAAAATTAGAATAATGGGCAGATTTAAGAGCATTATCATATATTACAGAATCTGATTCAGAACCAACAATAAGATGGATTCATGAATCTCATAATATTAGTGTTTTAGTTTTTAATGACTCATTTAAGTAAGAATTGAAATGGCTTAAAACTTTAAAACATCACATTCATTTTACTTATACTACTTTACCTAATGCTAGATCATTACTTAGTGTCGATGATGAGACAACACTTGTAATGTTTACAGAAAAAGGTATCAATAGATATGATTATGATGGAGAAATTACTTATGAAAAAGTATTTAAATTTGTTGATGATCATGAAGATAAATACTATTAAGAATTCACACAAGAGTCTGTTGAAACTGCTTTTTATGAACCTAAAAAACCAGTTTTATTTATTTTTGATGAAAAAGAATATCGAGATTTAGCTAAAATACATCAAAAAGAGTAAATATAATATCGATAATTATAGGATTAATACAATATTAGTTAAATTGAATTAAGTAACAGACAGACTTTTAAATTTCTTAGGAATCAAAGGTATTTAACGTCCTTTAGCAGTTATTTATGATTAAAATAACTCTTAAAAGAAATTTAGATCATAATTTTCAGATTTAAATGATCTTAAAAAATTTGTTAATAATTTCCTTAACAATAAATTACAACCTTATTATAAAAGTTAAACACCTATTAAAAATGAGAATTGGGAAAAATAAATACTTACTGTTGTTGGTGAAGATTTACCTAAACATGATAATATTTTTATTTACTTTTATTCAAGTTGGTGTAAGATATGCTAATAGTTTACTCCTATATTTGAATAAATATTTTTAAAATATAAGGGATAAAAAGCTTTTGGTATGTTTGATGCAAGCGAAAACGAAGTATCCTAAACATTTTTATTCATAGGTTCAAGATTAATTCATTAAAGAAGTTCCAATGATAAGATGGTACAATGCTAAAACAAGATAAATTGTAACATTTGATGGGCCATTTACACTAGAAGCCCTTAGTGAATTTATTGATAAATAAGGAAAAAAATCTGTTTCTGATGATTTATGATGTGTAAAATATATATTGTATTATAATTGCCAATTATTAATAATAGATGAAATAATAATTAATTCTTATCATTCTTAGCAAAAACATATTACTTTAATATTTTTTTTCATTATTCCAAAGAAATAATCATAAATATTATTAATTTTACTTTTATATTTGAAAATAACGAAAATTCTTTTTTATAGGTTATCTTTTTGAATTTAGTTAGTATTAGTATGAAATACTTAATACTTCTTTAAAGATTGGTAAGTATATCATAAAATTATTATAAAGTAATTATTATAATTTTGAGAAATTACTTCAAATGTATTGAAAAGTATTGAAATCAAATTTATCATAAATAATACGAATTAATAGAAAATTGGCATTAAATGTTTAAATTAATAAAGTCCATTAGATTTTTAAGAAATACTCTCTTTAAATCAAGATAATTTCAAAGAGATATTTCCTGTAAGTGAAAAAATGAATAAAACAATTTATAATTAATCAGCCTTTTTTCTTTTACTAAAGGAATCTAAATACAGAAAAACCTAAATTCTCACTTTGACTACGTATTCTAACATTCTATAATTTTATAATACTATTTACGTGCTCAATTAATGCTTTTTGGCATGGGATTCTAGGAATTTAATTTGATCGTTGCTTTTCATCGGTTTCAGATTCCTCTAGAATGACCTCATCAGGTGTGTATATAGCTAATTTTTACTAATGAATCTTAGGTCCTTTAGGAGGTTCAAGTATTAAGGGTTCGACAGTTTGTGGAGATTATTTAGCCCTTAACATTATTAAAGTAAAATACATTAATTTAGGAGTAGGAGGTGATTAATCATGGCTATCTAAATATTCTTAATATGTCATTGAAGAATGATATCTATGTCTAATTTCTGTTTAATAAAGATCATCCATAACAATTTTATTTTAATAATTGATTATTGAAATTATTATGTATTCTACTATAAAATAAAACAAAGTATGAGACATTCAAAATATAACTTTATCAAATATCTTTTATTTGTTAAATAAATAAATTAGTATATATCATTCAATTAAAAAGTAATTGTAAAGTTATTGGATCAGATATTCTTAATTTTTATGATATTCGGCTTTTATTTTCTAAATAAAATTTTTATCTGATTAGGCTAGAAAAAAGAAATGAAATAATCAATAAGGGAGTTAAATACGAAAAAAAAATAAATATTTAATTGTTTATGCCCTTAATAAATTTTAATTCTAAATGAACTATATTTAGGAAATTTTATGTTGGAGTTAAGTCTTTATTTCTATTTAGGAAGAATAGAATAAAAACTATCATATTCATAATAAAAGAATCAAAAAATAATTAATGGGTTTAAATGCTTATAAAATCATGAAACTAAAGAATTTGAATTATGATATTATTTGATTTTTTAAGGTTATTAAATCATTTAACAAAAATTGAGATTGTCAGTAAAAGAAATCACTATGTTTGGATTGATCGATTTCAATAATTTTGTGAAAAATTCCAAGTTAACACAATAATGAATAAAAGATTCCTAAACTTATTTTATGAAATTTTTGCTTATTCTATTGAATATTCTAAGAATATGATAATCATAATTAACATATAAATAATTTCATGCTACTTTTTTTATAGAATAGACTTCAGTGCTTTAGCTATGATTTTTCTAAGATTTCATTTCTTCAACTTTGGATTATCCTTTCAATTCATTTTATTATCTATTTAAGTACATTTCTATTTTATTTAAAGATGATAATAAAGGAAATTCTGTGATAAATGATTGAATTAGATATTTTTTCAATTATGGTGATTCAGTCACATTCTAAGAAGAGCTAGATAAAAGACTTACAAAAATATTGTTTTTTTAGTTTTCCTCATCCAAATTAGCTTGAAGAAATTAAATCCCCAAAGGCTTCTTGCTATCATTAGGAATTTCAAATTTTTATGGAAGCATCTATTTTTTAAAATCAAGGTAAGCAGATTTATTAATTTTAATGTCAAGACGATATCCTTTCATTTTATGAGTGTTTTTCATTGTTTAATTATAAGTATTTAATATTAAGGCTAACTTATTAATATTGATTGATATATATACTTAAGAATACAGTAATTAATATAATTAATGATAGATTGATAAAGCTATTTTTACTTTGGAAATAAATTGAAATAATTCACATGTAATACCATATAAATTGATATATCAAATATGAGTTTAAACTTTTAACTTTTTATATTTTGTTTGGATATTATAAAATATTTGAAATAAATTTATATTTTATTTTAAATTATTTAATCAAAATTGCAAAAAAAGGTTTGCTAAAAATAAGTACTATTAATAATATTGAATATTCCAAAATATTTTAAATAGCATAGCCTGACTGGAACTGCAGTTCTTAAATTGTTTTTAATTTATAAAAAATTAAAATTAAATAAATTTTTGCACTTTATTTATTTATATAAGTTGAAAATTGAATTTAAAGATGTTATAAGTTTGTATAAGAGGTTTGTCCTTTTTTAAAATATGTAAAGATACACAATGGTTCTATGATAAGAGTAATATTAATTCTTAAAATAAATCATTTACATTTGATTGAGTAATGTGAAAAAGGAAATAAACTGTATAATAAAATATTAAAATAGAATATACTACAACAATAATCCACGAGTTAAACTAAGTTTTGGAAAACTATTCGCAATTTTAGGCACCCATAATATCTTGGAATATTTTCATTAGCCTTCAGAGATATATTTTTTGATGAAAATATCAAATATGCTATTTAATTTGTTCCAATATATTAAGAATTAATTGAACTTCATTTAGATTCAAAATGCACATTTGGGAAATGATAAATAATTTAAAATGGGATGCATTGAATTTGTAAAATTTTATTTAAATAACTATATAACAAAAATAATGACAGTAAAAAAACTTTGATCTATCTATGGAATATTTAGTGAAGGTGAAAAAAAAAGAATCTACAGAAAAACTTAAATTCATGACAAAAATTCTCGATCACATCTAATTTTAGGCATTTTTATTGAAAATGAATCATAATATTCTTGATTAAAATAAATTGATTTGTCAGAAAGTGAAAAGTTATCATCATAAAATGGTTACTGTAAAAAATGGAGAGAAGGAAATATAAGACATTTATAACTAACAATTTTATGATACTTGGTATTTAGAAATATCAAACAAGTCTTATTTTAAAGATTTAGTCAGATTAGAGAATATAATATTAAAAAAAATCCTGATCTTTTCTAAAAATATCTCAAGAAGTTATATGAAAAAATTAACAATATATATTCTGAAAAACATTGAATAAATTTAAAGAGAGAAACTACAGTGTAGTATCAATAAATAATCATTAAATTATATACTGCAATTATAAATTTTCATAAAAAAGGTAGTTAGGCTTAGAAAATATTAAAGTATCTTTTAATTTAAGAAATAAAGAATGGAGTTCGGCTATTTGTGAAAGTACCTCTAAATGATTTTAAATTAGTAAGTTTAGGGGTTTTATATATTTGCTAATGATTGTTAGGTCTATAAGACTGGAGCTTCAGTTGATGGTTAATTAAAAACTTTTTGTTTAGATAATGAAGACATAAAGAGCTTATAAAAAAACATATTTGAACTTTTTATATGAAACTATAATGATCATTTAATTTTCTAGAATTAATTCTGTAAGCACATCGGACATAAATAACTTTGCATTTTTTATTTATCAAATTTCTCATTCCAAATAAAAAAAAAGGAACAAAAGTTTTATTAACATTGATAAAGTTAAAATTTTGAATTTTATTAAAGATTTAAATATAATTATGCAATTTCATACGAAGCCTAGAATTCTTTATAAGTTTATCCGATAAATCCCATCTTTATTAAAATATTATTAGATAATTTAGGTTTACATTAATCACATTAAGCTATTGTTTTGTTTTCCAAAGATTTTATTAAAATCTATTAAATTTTATTTTCTTCTAATATATGGTTACATTGATTTTTGAATGTTATTTTGCTTTTTTCGATATCGATAGCATTATTTAATTTATTTTATGAAGTTATGTTTGATTTTTAGCTATCCATCCATTTCAGAGTTTCTTATTATTATGTCTTTAGGAGATTACATGTCAATTCAATATTATAAGAAAATTACTTATTTTTTAATTCTTCTTCTAAAATTTTCTTTTCAGTTTACAAACCTTCAATTCTTTATTGTAAATTTTAGTTATTTTTTTATAATTCTTCAACTTCTTTTTGAAAACCTTGAATTTTATACTAAGCCAAACTTAATAAATATAATAGAATTTATTTTTATTCTAAATTTTCATTATTTTAGTAGTTTGTATTATCTTACTAATTAACAGAAACAATTTTTGGATTCTATTGAGATTGACTCATCTATTAGGGTTATTATTATTTATCAAAATTCTAAATTAAAGAAGATGTATTGTTCTAATTGATATTTTAAAATTCTTTCTAATTGAAATTAGCATTTTAATTACTTGTTCCTTAATGATATTGCATTTAATTTGTTTGAGTATTTTTTTGCTGATTGTTAGTTGTAATTTATGCTTTATTAATTTAATTTTAATTTGATTGTATTTATTGTTGCGCCTAATGTATTTTAAAATCAAATCTTCTGGTGGGTAATAATTCAAGATAATTATATAGTAATAACTAATTATCTTCAATCTCATATTAATCATAGAACAGAGTTACATTTTAAGCTCCATTTTTTTATTTTATATAATTGATGATGTCATTTATTTTAGTTTCTTAAGTAATTAACATAGATTATAAGGATTAGTTGTCTGGTTTATCTCTGTCACAAAAAGTTATTATTTTTTTTTTTTCATCTTTTTTTTATTTTGAAATAGGCGAACCAGCTCCCATTTATTTAATTAATTAATATTTAATAAATAAAATAAAAAAAATTATAAATCTTTGATTTTAATGAATTATTGAATATATTATTATTACAAAAATAAAATGATTTTTAAACTGATTCAGTTTAATCTCAAAACAATAAAATTAACATAATTAGTATTCCTACTTATTGACTTACAGTAATTAATCATAATCTAAAGCTCTATAATTATTGTATTTTATTCTAGGGACATTTTTTAATTAATTGATCTGTGTAATATTTAATTATTATTTTAGAATTCCAATCTCAAGCTATTATAGGATAACCAACTAATATCTATGATGATTGATTTAGATGAATTAAAATCTTAAGATTCATCTTAATTTTTTAAAATAATTATCATAAAACAATTGTTTTTAATTGGTTTATCCTATTGATTCAAGTCTTAATAATCTATTTGTACTTGATTGATATGGGTGTTGCTTAAGTATTTTTTTAAAAAACATATCCAAAATTTAATAAATCTTTAATATAATTTTTTATCTAATCAAGGATTGTCAGCATCAAAATTATTCTAAGCTGAATTTAAAATTTTTTATGTGCCATACTAAAATCTAATTATTAATCCTTAAGTATTATTAAAATTGTAGTACAAATATTTTGTCAAACACTTGATTCGATTGCTATTTTTGATAAAATCCTGGCTTTCTTCAACTAATAGAATAATATATTCTTAAACAAATTTAACACACTAATATTTTTTAAAATCATTAAGTTTTCTTTTAATTCAATAATATTTCTATTCTTTTTTTTATTTGTCTTAAATAAATAGGGAGAGCATTAATACTAAATTAAGAGCTATATATAAGCATTTAAAATTGAATTGTCATCACTTGATCTAATGGTATATATTTATATTTTGATAAATAGTTTTAATCTTACAAATTTAAGATTGATTATCACACTTCTCTATTATGTAACTATTATTGCTTTTCTTTAAGAATGATTTCTCTTTCTCCATAACAATTCCTTTTGTTCAATTAATTGAAGATTCTTTAATAAATATCATATTTAATTTAATACTATAATTTAAGTTCTAGTTCAATAGATATAAATCCATATTTTAATATTGTATTGATTTATTAATAAAATCACAATTTATGAAAGTTTTATGCTTTTGCAATAGATTAAAATTCTTTAATTTTTTTTCTAACTAATCTTTTTTTTTCCTATCCAAAGAACTTATTGGTGGTAAATAAGAGTATGTCTAAAAACAATAAATCCATTAAGATTGCGAAAGAGTAGGAAATAATCTATTAATAAATTTGTATTTAATACCAAATTAGTTTGATTGTTAATCATAAAATAAACATATATTCCAAATAAAAATGTAGCAATCATTACAAGTGATAGAAATATTTTTATTATGAAAAGAATGACAAATTATTTCATATAAGTAAAGTATTTAGCTTAAGTCTAAATAAATTAATACAATAAGATTACTTTTAAAAAGAATTCAAAAATTCTGCTAAATATGATAGATGATAAGATGATCCACATGGAGACATTATATTAGAATCCAAAAATGTGAAGAATTTCTCCAATAATGATTGCTTAGTTCCATCTTAGGATAATTAAAATTGAACGTAGAGATGTACTAAAATAAAATAGATTCTTGTAAATTAGAGATGTAAGACAATGANAAAATCTAATTATTAATCCTTAAGTATTATTAAAATTGTAGTACAAATATTTTGTCAAACACTTGATTCGATTGCTATTTTTGATAAAATCCTGGCTTTCTTCAACTAATAGAATAATATATTCTTAAACAAATTTAACACACTAATATTTTTTAAAATCATTAAGTTTTCTTTTAATTCAATAATATTTCTATTCTTTTTTTTATTTGTCTTAAATAAATAGGGAGAGCATTAATACTAAATTAAGAGCTATATATAAGCATTTAAAATTGAATTGTCATCACTTGATCTAATGGTATATATTTATATTTTGATAAATAGTTTTAATCTTACAAATTTAAGATTGATTATCACACTTCTCTATTATGTAACTATTATTGCTTTTCTTTAAGAATGATTTCTCTTTCTCCATAACAATTCCTTTTGTTCAATTAATTGAAGATTCTTTAATAAATATCATATTTAATTTAATACTATAATTTAAGTTCTAGTTCAATAGATATAAATCCATATTTTAATATTGTATTGATTTATTAATAAAATCACAATTTATGAAAGTTTTATGCTTTTGCAATAGATTAAAATTCTTTAATTTTTTTTCTAACTAATCTTTTTTTTTCCTATCCAAAGAACTTATTGGTGGTAAATAAGAGTATGTCTAAAAACAATAAATCCATTAAGATTGCGAAAGAGTAGGAAATAATCTATTAATAAATTTGTATTTAATACCAAATTAGTTTGATTGTTAATCATAAAATAAACATATATTCCAAATAAAAATGTAGCAATCATTACAAGTGATAGAAATATTTTTATTATGAAAAGAATGACAAATTATTTCATATAAGTAAAGTATTTAGCTTAAGTCTAAATAAATTAATACAATAAGATTACTTTTAAAAAGAATTCAAAAATTCTGCTAAATATGATAGATGATAAGATGATCCACATGGAGACATTATATTAGAATCCAAAAATGTGAAGAATTTCTCCAATAATGATTGCTTAGTTCCATCTTAGGATAATTAAAATTGAACGTAGAGATGTACTAAAATAAAATAGATTCTTGTAAATTAGAGATGTAAGACAATGATGTTTCTAAATATTAATTCTAATTAAGTACCCAAAAATTATTAAAACTAAATTTGTCTTTAAGGACATTATGTTCTTTTTATTGAGGTTATGATTATTATATAGGAGATGATTGTTTTTCATCATCTACTGGAACAATTTGATTGCCAAAAACAGCTATTTTATCTTTTCTTGCTAATTTTAATACTTAACCAAATTTGGTTTGATCAAGAGATTTTTAATTTTTTAATGATTTCACCTTGCAAATAAAAATTCCTAATATAATTAATTAAAAAAAGTAAATAATATATAATAGATTAGGAATCTGCAAATTAAATTAAGCAGTACCTTAATAGAGAAAGTCATAATCATTACAAATTGTAGTTGGAGCAAGTGTAGTACAATTGCAAAAATATGTTTAATTAACTTAATTCAAGGTACAATTTTAATTTGACCATTCATATGTAAGAGAATTTCTAATTAAACAAACCAGATTGAAAGTATCATTTTAGATACCAAACTTATATGAAATATAAGTCTTTAGTTAAATATTTTATTTTCTATTTTGATGTCGTATTTAATAATCATAAAGTGGATAAAGCTACTAGGGATATGGATAATAACCATCAAAAGCAAAGTAATTACGGATATATATTGCTTTAACAAAATCATAATATTCTAATTAACTAGTTTTATCTTCTGTAGATTAGATCAAAAGTCTATTAACTATGAAATCTGATATATTATTAATTCTTTAAATTTTTAGATATGCTGTATCAATAGAATAATCAATAATTTCATCAGGTTAAATTGCAAATAAAGACAATTCAATTGTGTTCGATAAGAAATTACTTAGACGATTTTATAATTCATATATTCCAGCATCTTCTGTGAATAGAGTTTTTTCCCACATAAATACTGTACTTTTTAGGGCTGTATGTAAATCATTCTTATTTACAAGTGATCTAATATCAATCTAAGAATAATTTAAATTAGCAGATGATTGATATTAAAGATTAATTGAATATTGGTTTATTTTTTCTAATCTTTATTCTACATTAAGAACATACTATTCCAATATTTACTAGCTATCCGATATTGAATATGAATAATTTTAATCCTTTAAAGTAGATACAAACAATAAAGATTAACTAAACAATCGAAATTCATCATTATTTGTAATAGCATTTTTTATTAAAGATTCCTTTACATTTTTAATTAAATTTGTAAAATTTTAGTATTATTCTTTGGTTCCACTACAATCTTCAAAATAATATCCAGGTGGACATTTGCATTTATCATTAACACAAATACCAACACCAGAGCATTATTTTAAGCATACCTATTACTATTCAAGTTAAATTAATTTAGTCATTGTATGTATACTTTATAAATTTGAGAAATTAGTTGAACTTTGAAAAGACTCATATAATTTATTTATTTCATAATTCTTTCTTTTCACTTTAATGTCCAATTCAAAATAAGATTTTGATCCATAATTTGATTCAACTTAACATAGAACAGATATTGCATTATCAACAATTCCATTAGGAAGCTAAAATGAACCTGAGATTTCTTTTGAATAAGTCACTAAAGGCAAACCATTGTTTATAGATTACAAATTAACATCATTTTAAAGAACAGATTTTTCAAAATAATAATAAATGCTAACAGTATATTCAGGTTCTAAGTTTAGAATTGAATAATTAAAGTAATCTAGAGAATCTCCTTATAAAGGTTCAATACTAAATTAAATTTTGGAAGGAGGTTTGTTTAATCCAAATGAAATGGATTCATTACCTGGAACTAAATAAATATAAATAGGTTTAGAGTAATCATTAACTAATCCTGCTAGTCTAAACTATAAAGTTTTGCTTGTAATTTTAATAGATGACAGAATTTTAAATTCTTACATAATAAAAGCGTATTTCTAATTATTTCTAATCAAGATAGTTATTTCATCATTAACATTAATATAATTTGTAGGTTTCTCTTAATTTAAAACAAACTCTTCTTCTATATCAAAATCTGTGACTACAATTAATTATTCTTTTACTGTCCATCTATTACCTTTAGATGCTTTAGCAAAGAATACAAAAGTCGTATTTTAACTATCAGCATAAATATCAGCAATTCTTCTAGATGGAAATTGCATAATTTTATTTTCTTCAGTTTTACATGGTTATAAATTGAATAAATTATTGCATTACCATTAATATTCAATATTAATAGTACTTAATATTTCATTTTAAATATTTCTATCAAAACCTCTGGCATTAATTTAATTATCTAATCCAATAAATCTATTTGTTTATAAAAATTCTATATCAATTTTTTTGGATTGAAGATAAATAACTTCATGAATGACAGAACTACCAGTTGATGCTATAAAAAATAAGGGGGTTTCTTTAGGTAGAAGAGTTTCATTTAAAGGAATTTCATAAATGGGATTAATTTCTTGGATTAGATTAATGTAAGTTTAATTGTCAGAATCGAAAATGTGAATAGCTAAATTAAATTCGTTTTTCATATCAGCATACGTGATTTAACAATCAAAAACGTAAACTCTTGCAATTAATGGATTATATTAAAGATAGACATAAGGAACTTGATAAGGTAGTGTAGTAAATGAGAATGTTGTGAAATTGACTCTTTAGAGGAAATTAATATATTTTGCTGTTATAGTATAAGTAACATTAGGGGATAAGGTACTAATAGGAATAGTAAATTCATTTAATTGATTTGCTAAGAATGCATCCATTTATAAATAATAGTCATCATTATCCATTTCATGTAGATACCAAGATAAAACATTTTAAATTTTCTTTGCTGTTCCATCAAGTAAAATTTATTTGATATAAATAGTTTTACATGTACTTACAATTGAGGGAACATCAAACAGAATATAAGGTTTAGTTAAGGCAGATGGTCCTTTCACAATATTTTCAATAAATGTATCAATGTATATTCCATCACAAAGACCTTGATTAACATCTCTATAGAAAGATTATTTGAAACTCAATTAATCTCCAATATTAACAGAAGCATAAGGTTCTAGTAAGATATTAACTGAATATCTATCCCATGATAAATAGCATTAAGCATTATCTCCAAAGATCTCAGCTTAATCAAACCATAATGAACAACTAGAGGGTTAAAAAGGATTAATCAAATTAACGGATATTAAATATCCAAAATATACTATAATTGAGTTTAGATCATCTGAATAGTATATATTCACTTATCCTATTTGACATGTAATACACCAATCATCATTAAGTCTTCTATTACATGAACAATTTGGAACTTGAAGATTATTTTTACATACAACACATTAAGATTCTGAAATACATTCTTCACATGGACATTTTTAACAATTATCATAGTATTAATCATCATAATAACCTTTAGGACATAAACAATCGATAGGATTTCTATTAGTTCCTCTACATTGCAAACATTCAGAACCATTTTCACATGTCAAACATTTATGAAGACATTTTTCACAAGATTTCTCAGTTTAATAATATCCTGCTTTGCATTTTCCAAAACAATATCCTTCTTCAGTTAAATTATAATTAGTTGCACATTATATACAATTCTAATTACCAAAATCAGTGCATTTATTACATTCTATTGAACATGAATAACAACTATTTTTGTTAAGATATTGCTGTTCATTGCATTTTAAAACACATTTATAATTATCAGTATCATTTAAATAATCAGTGGGACATTCATATAAACATTAATTTTAAAATATATAAGTTTTAATTGGACAAGATGTTGTACATTAACTTATTAAAGGATTTGAAAATAGTTTATCAGGACATTAATCTAAACATTTTTACTAATATAAGTAATATCCAATTTTACAACTATTACATTAATCAAGATTTAAACATGTATTACATTAAGATGGACATTTTACACATCTAAAATCCTCAGAACCAAAATATCCATCTTAACACTTTTAAAGACATTTATTTCCAAATTGATAAGTGTTTGTTGGACAAGTTTCATAACAGACTTTTTAATATAAAAATAAAGAACATGAATCAACACATTTTTTTTATTTTAAATCTTTTATTTTTGTACATTATGTATCACATTAATTCTACTCAAGATAAAAATTATCTTAGCATTCAGTACATATATTAAAATCATTACAAGCTTTACATTCTAATTTACATGGTTTACATATTTCTTTTCCATAATATCCATAAGGACATTGTTTTAAACATTTGTTTTAATAGATTATTAAATCACATTCTTTAACACATTGATATTCTTTTTCAAACGTATCTGGTGAACATTCAGATTGACAAACATTTTATATTGTATTTTGGAATGGTAAAACACTTGGACAACCTACAACACATTATCCTTCAAATTAAAAGTAAGGTGAATCACAATTTAAACATTCATATTAATTTTTACAAATTAAACATCTTTCTGGACATTATTAACAAATTGATCCTATTAAAATTGTTTTCTTGGGACATTCTAAAAGACAATCTCTATAATAATTATATGTATTAGCTGGACAAGAAGCATAACATTAATCAATAAAAATAAAAGTTTCATCTGGACATTATTACTCACATTAATTCATAATAAAATTATAAAAATATGGACAGAAACTTCCACAAATTCCATCATTTAAAAATGATCCGTTTTCACATTTTTAACAACCATATTAATTACATTCTAGACAATTTTATGAGCAATCATAACAATTAAAATTGTAATTATATGTTTTAGGTGGACATGTTGTTAAACAAGTATTGAAATACATATATTAACTACACATTGAAACACATTTATTTTAATCTAAAAGAAGATTTGGAGGACATGATATGACACATGTTTAATCTATTTCATTATATAAATTTGGACATGTTAAAACACATTATTAATTATACAAGTAATAGTTCTATTTGCAAATTATACAATCATCAGGTGATGGTCCAATACATGTTAAACATGATATATCACAATCTAAACATTCTTAATTGTTCTAAAATGTATTTGTAGGACATTAATTCATACAAATATTTTTATGATAATAAAGTATTGGATTTGTGGGACAACTTTCTAAACATTCATTTTAATATTCAAACAATGTTGCATCGCAATTTTCAACACAAACATGATTTTTATAGTCAGTCTTACCAACAATACAACTTGAATAACATAAACCATTTTCCAAAAAATAATCATTTTTACATGAAGTACAATTTGTTGATGAAGTACATGATTGACATTTTTAAGGACAGTTTGTACAGAAAGTATCTTTTAAGTACATTCCATCTGGACATGAAATAACACATTAATCATTAAGTTTTTAAGGACAATCTGTAACACAAAATCTTTTATCAAAAGATTCTTAATGGTAAAGATTAAATGGACATTTGGACACACATTCTCTGGATATTGGATCCATGTAAAGATATTTATTAGTACAAAAGCTATTGCAAGTTTATAAATGTAAATAGAAATTTTAATTACATGCTTAACATACAGTTGGTGATGTACATTTCGAACATTTAGTATTACATTTTTAACATTGTACTCCATCTGAATAGTATCCTTCAGGTAATACACTTAAACATTTTTGATTACAATTTAAATATCCTATAGGACAAGTAGTAACACAACTTTTAGTATCAGTAACTTCTAATTTTGTACCACAAGTACTTAAACATTTACTTGTTTAGTAATCATATAAAATGGGACATGTTTATGTACATGTATTACCATTCAATAAATAATTATCAATGCATGTATAACATTCATTTGCAGACGATCCAAAACATGTTCTGCAAATAGAATTACAAAGAATACAATTATTTGCTACTTTATAAGTAAAAGTTGGACATGATAAAACACAAAATTAACTGTATAATAAATATCCTGTATCGCATTAAGTTTGGCATCTCATACCTTAGATAACTGTGTTTGATGGACAAGATTCTTTGCAAGTATTATCAGTATAATCAGAATAAAATGGACAAGTAATTTAACATTTTTATTAGTATAAAAAGTAAGGAGATTTACATTCTAAACAATTTCCATTTATAGGTCCATAACATTCTTTACAAATAGGATCACATAACTAACATTATCCTGATGATAAATACGAATTAGAATAGCATTATTCAACACATTCTTTTTTACCATCTAATTCATAATTTGCTAAAAAACCTGGACAAAAACTAAAACATACTTTTTAAGCTAAATATAGATAATCTGGACAACTAGTAACACAAGCTTAAGTTGCTAAATTAGCATAAGGTTTTGTAGATGGACAAACCTCAACACATGTAGTATCAGCTATGTAATATCCAGAATCACATTTTGTACATTAATCTACTTCTCCACCATAACATTCAGAACAAGGACCAGCACATGAATTACAAATTAATCCATCAATATATGTTTAATTTGGACAAGTTGTTACACAAATATTTGAGTAATAATAAATTGGACATGTATCCTTACATGCTAATTATCCATTTGCTAAAGATTGTAAGAAAGTTCCAGAAGGACATTGTTTCACACATTTACCATTCACCCAATCTTAAAGTAGATCAGGATTTATATTGCAAATATTTGTACATGTTGATACTCCGTATAAAAAATAACTAGGTAAACAAGTAATACATTAATTAGATGTGCCATCAGTACACGTAGCACATCCAACAGCACACGAATAACAATTTAATGTATTTATTTGATTATAGGTTCCTTCTGGACAACCAAATTCGTAGCATGATTTTTAGGCTTCATAAATATAATAATTAGGGGAACATGCAGCAACACAATATCCATCTTCTTCATAGCTGGTACAAGTAATAACACAAATATTATTAATAGTGTCTTTAAATGGAATATTTTCAGGACATTCTGTAGAGCAAGTAGTATCAGATAAAAAAGTACCTGGATTACATTCAGTACAAGTAGTTGAATATGAGTCAAAACATGTTTTACAAACAGCAGCACAATTATCACATAATGAATAATTAGTTTTTGAGACGCAATAAGTTCCAATAGGTTGAATATTTGAACATAAATCTCTATATTAAAATTGATTATATAAGCAAGTGGATGAACAAGATGTAATTAATGTATTAATAGTATTTATAATTTAATAACCAGATGTAGTATATGAACTGTTTGGACAAACATTAACACATTTCCAATTTATGAGATCATAGAATAAGTTTCCACAATCCATAACACATGAATTAGATAAAAAAAATGTTTTTTCATAACAAGATAAACATTGAATATTGGTTGGACCTGAACATGTTTTGCAATTATAGTAACAATTATAACAATCATTAGCTATGCAATATGCACCAATAATAGGTTTAATATCATAACATCTATTATTGAGAGAATAGACAAAGTTTCCGAATACTTATCCACATTTACTAACACAAGCTTATATACTTTAAATTTAATCATCAATAGTAAATCCAATAGAGCATGAACCTTCGCATTACCAATTAATATAGTTTCTAAATTTAGATTTGCATGTTTTAAAGCAATCATTATCAGAGAGAAAAGTAGTAGGATAACAAGAAGTACATGTAGTGGCTGAATTATAACAAGTAGCACAATTAGTACTACATTTAGTACATTACATAGTTGTACTTAGAGTATAATATCCAGCATCACATGGATACATACAGAGTTATGTATTTGTTTAATGCATATATGTTTAATAAACTCTATTAGTTTTAATTTAACCACATTTAATTTTGAAGCATTATCTAATAGAAAATCCATCAATATTAATGTTATCATACACTAAATCACTTGGATCACATGCCGATAAACAAATATTTAAATTATTCTCATCTATATACAAATATTTTGGATAGCAAGAAGGAACACATTTATTTTAATTCATAGGATAATAATTTAGACAAGTCGTACAATAAGTATCACTTGTACATGTCTAACATAGTTCAGGACAATCTACAAATATTGCTATTGGTTATTAATTTGGAATTGTCTAAGTACTTAAATAGTTATCAGTAATACTAGTGATAGGTAAACAAATCAAATTATATTTTGCATAACCATTACTACATGTCCTTACACAATCAAAATCTTAAGTTAAATATCCTGTTGGGCATTCTAATTCACAAACCATCCAATCTCTATTATTAAATTTAAACTTAGATTATGTATTACAATCATCTAAACAAGTTGTATAATATGGACTAAAAAACTTATTATCATAACAACCCAAACATTAATTAGGTTATGTTCCAAAACAATATTTACAAAGCGGATCACAATCCTCATAAACTAATTTATATGTTGAACCAGCTGGAACACATATACCTACTTACCCAGTTTATTCTGATGATCTTAAACAATAATAATTTAAAGTTAATTCATTGTTATTGCATCTTGAAGCTGTATTACAACTGTATGTAGGATTCTTCATACCTATCAAACAATTATAACCATATAAGTATCTTCCTGGACACTTTTTTAAGCATAGTTTATTTAATTGAAATCTGTTATTTGCAGTACAGCTTCTTTAACATGTATTTAATTCAGTTAAAAAGTAACCATTATTACAATTATAACATGCTGTTAAGTATTGAGCCTATAGACAAATTTATTATTTAATTTATTCACATTGATAAGTTACTGGATTGTGTTAATTATAAGTATTTTAACACAATTTACTTTTATCATCCAAACTATAAGTACTCATTATCTTTATTTTAGTGTTTTAGCAAAATATTGCAAACTAATCTGTACAACTGTATGGTGATAGTTATGTGCTAATTATTTAACATTATCCATTTCTCACATAATAATTATTAGCACATATTGAACAAGTTGTTCCTGATTATCTTAGACAATTTGGAATTGTTACTGGAATACAATTTGCGCCAGATTCTCTGTATCCAGCTGGACATTTATAGATATTAATATCATCATTTGGATCTTATTCTTTGCAGTAATGGGTATTAGCTAAACAAAATGCACAATAATCTCCAACAAATAATTGGCAATCTCCATTGGCTTCTAAAATATTATAACCTTTAAATATTCTTATATCTTATATATCAATCATTTCTAAACCCATATCATCCATAAATACAGGTCCAAATACTAATCGTCTATATTATATTACATTTGTTATTGTTCTCAATGTAACCTATATGTTATCTATAAAAACTCTTAATAATTTCTTAGAATTTGTTGCCTAAAAATCTTAATCTAAACTTAATTCTAAAAAACCAGCTGTCACATGTGCCCAGGTATTATCATTTATACTACCTAATTGAAGTTTATCATAATTTTAATGAAATAATAAATTATAATCTTTATTTATTCCAAATCCTACACTTGTCTATTATAAAGCGTCATCAGTTAATGAAAGAAATTAAAATGTTGAAACTATATTTGATGGCTTTATCCAAAACATCATTGTAAACGAACTTAGTTATTCAATAAAATTATAAACTATCTGTGTATTTTTATACAAAACTAATCCAATACTATTACTATATTATATTGGGTTTGTAGTTGATCTCAATATCACATTCATAAAAACATCATTCACATTCAAACCAATTAATTTATAAGGTTTAAGAAAATATTTGAGTTCCAAATCATAATCAAGATAAATTTCTGAATCCATTGTTGTCCATCCATTGAAGTAATCAAAATTAGCTATATTTACACATGCTTTGTAATCATATGGTGTATTATATAACTATTCATTTGTTATTCTAGAATGTATACCAAATTTATAATTTAATCTAATTATTATACAAAATCATTACTTTTGATTGACTAATGTTTCTTGTATCTAATTCAATGAATAATCATAAGTAGAAAAGAATTTAAGATTTATAAATGTATTAATTGTGCTCTAGTCTATAGATAACAATAAATGATTCCAATTCCCAATATATAGATCATTCTCTCTAAAATAAATAAAATAATGTACTAAACTAATTTCAATTTGATAATTTCAGGAGAAAATCTTTAATTCACTAAATACATATAATAATCTCCTTATTCTATTTAGTAATATAGCATTAAATTAAGATACTAATTTTATATTTAAATTTTACAGGAGTATTTGTGTAACCATCTACAAAACCAAACAATATTTGCTTCCCATTTAGTTTCATCTTTGAATAAACCATCATCCAAAAGCTAAAAGTAATCTTGTTTAAGTTGAGCATATTTCCTGATTGAGAAAGGTATTTATAAAAATACTAGCTTCCCACAAAACCATTATCTCCTATTATATAACATATTCTATTAACTTTCATCTATTGTTTTGCAGTCCATAATTAAAGGCTTTGAATCTTGGAGCCTCAACTTTTAGGCTTCATTAACAAAGGGTAATAAAATTAAAATCGCTTTGAGTAAAAAACACATATATTTAATATTAATTAAAAATAACTCTTTTAAAAAGAACTTATCTTTCTGTCCTAAAAAATCTAACACTGATGAAATTGATGACATTTGCTTTCTGAAAAAATTTATCATAAATTATTAGTTTTGTTTCATTTGGTAAAAAGTCTCAAAAATTTATACTCTTAGATCAAAAAATTTGATCAGATCTTTTAATAAATAATTTTATACAATTTTTGCTATTTTCAAGTTGGAAATTGAAAAAATGGTTTTTTGATGTTTAATTAAAGTTTATATAAATATTTCACATTCATTTCATAGGTTTATTATAAATTTCTGATAGTTTTCATACAAAAGGAATTCGAAAATTTTTCAAGATTTATCAGAATGCATAATTTGCTTTAGAAATTTTAAATCTGAAGAACATTTTCTATATTAATTTTAAATATACATTTATTAAAAAAAAATTTTACTAAATATTTTATTAAGTTTAAGCACCTGAGAAATTAACATTAACAAATAATATTTTAAATGGTTGAATTTAGCTGAAATAGGATATTTAAATAAAAAATATTGATAAATATTGTTTTTTGTAAAGATGAAATATAAATAGTTTATTTTTTATTATTTAATAAAACTAAAAAATTATTAAAATATGAATAATAGAAAATATATATGATAACTTTAATACATAATTATAATTTTTAATAAAAATATATTACATATGGCTACTAGATTAAATACAAATCCTAATGATTCAAAAAAGAAACCAAAAAATAAAAAGAATACTGATTAAACTTCCAAAAAAAAAGGCAAATCAAAATCTGTAGTTGATTAAGAACAAGTCTTGAATTTAAAGTAGAGCTTTGAAACGTTGATAAAAAATAAGTAATAGTTTACTAAAATTAGAGAGGATCTTGAGAAGATAATTTAAAATTAAGAAAGTAAAATAAAGGATCTGAAAAAGAATGAAAAAAATTTAGTAGATGAATTAAAAAGATAAGGTGATATTGCAAGAGAAGCACTCAATAAATTGTATTATTATTAATAAGAAAATAATATAGAGAGAGAAAAGCTGAGAAAATATTATGAAGGTATATTCAACCGTTAATTTAATAGATTATTATAAAACAAAAGAATAGGAAGTAATTTAGAAATATGAGGGATTGATGTAATAATCTAATATTACTTTGTCTGATTATTAAAAGAAATTTAAAGATTTTGCAGTAAAAGAATAAATCTACTAAGAAGAAATTGAATTATTAAAGAAAGCATCAAAAAATGTTTAAACTCCAAGAGATAGAGTAAAATAAAATTAAAATATTTTTTGTTAGAATTTTTAGCAATAATTGAATGATATGGAATTGAAACTTTATTAAGCAAATAAAAATAATGAGTAATTGAAAACTTTATCAAATGAAAACTCTAATTTGTATTTGAAAATTAGTCAATTTGAAAAATAATTGGCAAAAAAAAATGAAAAAGAAAAAACTTTAAAGGAATAATTTAGTAAATAAATAACTGAATTGTAACAAGAAATCAAGGTAATTATTTTTATAATAAAATGATTCTTTAGTATTGGAAAAATGAAATGGATAAAGTTATAAGGCAGAATAATGTTGTAATTTCTAAATTAACACCACATAAGTTAAGATATTGATTAAAATACATTGATAATTGATGATAAAAATAAAATTTATTCTTTTATTAAATTTAATTACTTTTTAATAATGAGTTATTTTTAAAAACAAAGAATTGAAAACTTGATGAAAAAGTAAAATTAAAAATAATGGTTTCTTAATGTAAAGTAACTTCCTAATATTTCATTCATAGGATATTAAATGTACAAATTATTAGAGATTTTTATAACATTTTTATTAAATAAACAAAATCTCAATAATTTTGATGATGATACAAACATAATTTTATTGAAATTTGTATTTTTTTTCCTCTCAATTTATAAAATTATTATTTATTATATTTTTTCTTTATTAAGATTTATATTTGATCTAATCACATTCATACCTGTTATCCTGATAATAATTCTTTCCAATTTTTTAATTTTATTTTAATATTTACTCTATAAAAGGATTCTAATTTTTTTATTTTATTTTTAATATTTTTTATGAATCAAAGCATTCTAGTTCCTTTAATTATTAATATAATTATTATTAAAATTTCTCTAATTTTATAAATAATACCTAATTTAATTAGTTTAGATTATATGATTTACATGCAGCATTATTGTTTCTAGGTAGTTTTAGTTCAACACTCTTTTAATTCATGAATTTATTATAATCATATATTCTTGAATCTCGATGATAAGTCTTCTCTATGAATTTTATTCCTTTACCTCTCTAAGCCTGATTAATATCCTTTTGTATAGTTTTTCCATTAAAATGAAATCTGATATAATTATATTTTTTTCTCTTTCACCTACCTTGAAAAGTTTTATAAATGATCTTTCAAATTTTTTGAACCCTATTTAAATTTTATCCATCAAGGTTAATCCTCTAATTTTTAATTTTAATAAGGTTTCTAATAGCTTCCATTAAAGTTTGCCCATCTTTCGTACTCATTAAACAAATACAATTAGTCTTGATA